>PVHY01030237.1:0-13584 GCA_004024945.1 Uropsilus gracilis
ATGGGAGGGGAGGGGGGGTAAATCCCTGGGATTGCAATGATGTGAAATTTATATATAAATAAAGTATTTTTAAAAAAAAAGAATTCACGTTGTAGGAACTGTGGGAAAGCGCAGAGTTTCCTCAGATTTTCTCAAAGTGTTTTTCACCATGACCTAGCGTCGGTGGCCCAATAGATGGCATGCAGCCTTGAGATCGAGTCTGCATGTGTGGAGAGCACTAAATAATATGTAACCTTGATGTATAATTTGCACATGTGAACACATACTTCTATAAATTAGGCTTAAAATTGGCCCCATGTCAGCTTTGTCTATAAATCATATAACAGCTAATAGAACTCCTCCGGGGGCCTCTCACCTGGCGTTTGCTGACCTCTCATGGCCTCTCATGGGGCATGGGATCACTGCTGCTGCCAGAACCCAGGGGATTTGCCACTGCTAGACGCTTCCACTGTTGCTAACTATCTATCTCCTGTGGCCTCATAATAATGTGGCCCCACATTTGGGCTTCTTGACTTGTTTTCTGTCTGCTACCATGGAGAACCAGGCAAGCTTATAGCTGAGGCTCCACATCAGTGAAGATGTTTAGTCCTGGATTTTTCTTTGTTGGTAGATTTTTAAATTACCAATTCAACCTCCTTGCTAGTAATTGGTCTATCCAGATTTTCTATTACTTCATGATTCAGTCTTGGTAGCTTGTATGTTTCTACGAATTTATCCATTTCTTATAGGTTGTCAAAGTTGTTGGCCCTTTTTTCTAATTGGTTTGTTTCCCAATGTTGGGTTTTGAGACTTTTTAAAAAATGTTAGATATGTAGCTTACACATATTTTCTCCTACGATACAGCTTATTCTTTCATTCTCTTAACATGGGCTTTCACAGAATTAAAATTTTATTAATTTTTATGAGGTCCAAGTAATATTTCTTTTTTTTCTTCTTCTTCTTTTTTTTTTTTTGAGACTAGGTCTTGCTATTTTGCCTGTGGAACCACAGGCTCATGTTGCCTGGGGTATCACAGACTCAAATGATCCCAGCCTCAGCTTCCCAGGTAGCTGGAATTACAGGCATGCGCCACCACCCCCAGCTATTTTTTTGGGACCAGATCTCGCTATGTGCCCCCAGCGGGACTCAAACCATGATCCCTGGCCCTGGCTGTGGCTTCCTAGACTGCCACCTACAGGCATGCGCCACCATGCCCGGCCACACCCAAGTAATATTTCCTTTTGTGGCTCTTGCTTTTGGTGTCAAAGTCTAAGCATTCTCTGCCTAGCCCTAGGTCTCAAAGGTCTTTTTTTTTTCTTTTTCTAAAAGTATACTCCACAGAACGCTTTTACTAATTTCAGAGCTGTCAAACTAGAGCTTAATGAAACATAGGCAATAGGTCAGAATTTAATAAGAACACTATTTTAGTGTGCTTAGTCTACCTAACAAAATACCACAGACCAGGTGGCTTATAGTTCTGGAGACTAGAAGTTCAAGATCAGGATGTCATCGGCGTGGCTTTTGGGAGACCTCTTTTCCTGGCTTGTAACCAGCTCCTTGCTGAGCTTTCACAAGGCCCTTTTTCTGTACTAGGTTTGGGGGCGGTGGGGGGGAGGGCTCCATGGTATCTTTTACTCTTTTCTAAAGAATGCAATTCCTGTTGGATTGGGGGCCCACCCTTATAATGTAGTTGTTCTATTTGTGTTAATTCCCTAAAGGCCCTCTCTCCAACTATACTCACACTGGAATCAGGACTTCAACATATGAATAGGGTGGGGGCAATTCATTCCAGAACACAGGTCCAGAGTATTCAACCACTGAAAGCTGGCAGTCAGGGAATGCGGACACCAGGACTGTCAAGAAGCAGGTTTATTAGTAGCGGTACTGACTCCATGGTATTGAAGACAAGTGAACCAGAGTTACTCCATCTTAGTTAGGACTCCATTTTGAGGATTGTGTCCTCTGCCCATTTTGGCAGAGGGAGAGTACCTGCTATGGCCAGCTGGTCATACATCCTGTTTTTCCACCATCCAGTTTTTGCACCCATTGTTGTGACAGTTGACTTACCACACATGCTGACCCTGCTTTCTTCGTCATCTCCTGACTGCTCAGGGGGCTCTCTTGCCATCCTGGCTTGGGGACCATGGTGCACCAGCATCTTGGCAATAAACCTGCAGCTTTGAACTTCAATCAGAGTCCTTGTGTCTTGTTGAGCGGCAGGCAAGTCACAACAGGCCTTCCTACCAACACAGCCTAGTTTCTTAAGTCCCACTGAGTAAATGCCAATTAGTTCATGCACTTGTCTGCTTAGTGCTACTGTTCCGATTTCTTTCTTCTGCCTGGTTTTGTGGGAATCACCCCTGCCTCTCCCCTGATAATGAGGTTAGAACTCCTTAGTACAATGTACCTAAGGCACCCTGAGCACAGCTGATTAATTCAGGAAAGGGACCTGATATAAAATGAACCAGTCACAGTCTCCTGGGTATTTTGGCTTCAAGATTTAACTTCATTTTTTTTTTTTTAGACTAGGTCTTGCTATTTTTGCCCATGGAACCACAGGCTCTCGTTGCCTGGGGTACCACAGACTCAAGCAATCCCCAACCTCAGCTTCCCAGGTAGCTGGGATTACAGGCGTGTGCCACCACACCCAGCTATTTTTTTTGGAACTAGGTCTCGCTGTGGGCCCCAGGCGGGACTCAAACCGCCATCCCTAGCCCCTGCCGCTTCATAGGCTGAAGCTTACAGGCACGAGCCACCGTGCCCGACCTTTACTTCATTTTGGCTGCTCTAGCTAAAGAAATCCAAACTTGGGGGCCCTTGGTGGAGGCCATGTTCTGCCAGTGGACTGGGACACAGAGATGGGGAGTTAACGGTAAGAAAATGGATACCAAAAAAGGGCAAGAGGCAGAAACAAGAGAGGTCTTACAGCTTGTAACTTGTCCTTGGGTTCTGTAAAATACCCAAGAATAAACTGCTTTTTTTTTTTGTTGAGCCAGTTGAAGGGAGCAGGGAAGGTCTTGCAGGAGAAAGCAGACTCACAAAGCTCAATATCCTTGTTAAATAACAGAAACTCACCATGTTAAATTTAAAGCTCTCACTGGTTTTATTGAATGAAATTTGAACCTGGCAGCAACTCAGCCACCAACAGAAAGTTGATGCAGAAAATTATGCAAACTGGAAAGTTTTTAGAGTTCGAAAGAGGGTGGGACAAGGTTATTTGCAAAATAAAAGGAGTACTTAAGGGCAAACCACTTTCCCTCACAGGTCGACAAGTGAGGTTTATCATGCAGATTACCTTCCTAGAGCTGACTACGAACCCCAGATTGATTAGTTTAAAATTCCCCTTTTGGGAGAGGCTAAAACTGCAGTGATGTTAGCTATTAAGTCTTGGTGAACTTGTTTTTCCTTCTTCATCTTTTTTTTAAAACCTCATTACTTTCAGAAAAAAAAAAAGACAAAAAAAAAAAAACAAAACAAAACAAAACCTCATTACTTTCAGTCCCTTCAGAACTGATTTTCTGTTACAGGTCCTGACCCAAAAGAGTGGGTCCTTTGCCCTCTAGGGAAGGAATTCACCGAAAGTACTAAGTGATGGAGGCTTCACCAGGCCAGAAACTAGAGGTGGGGGAATAATGATCTACATAGTCATTAAACCGGTTATGAAAACCCTTAAACCACAGGAAGTCCTTAGTGGGGCTGCTATAGAAATGGAGATTATTTGTCCACAAAGGAATGAACTCCCAAAAGAACATTATAGAGAACAACTCCTGTTCTGCAAAATGCAATTCTCGTCCCAAGACTGTCCCCCTGAGTCGATGCAGGCATATCTTTTAACAAACCTTTCCCTTTGAAAAGTAGCCTCAGCAGCTCTTTGCGCCTGTGACCATCCAGATGTCACCGCCCTTTTTCCTAATAAACCTGTCCTTTTAAAATGCAGCCTTTGCCCCTTTCAGTCTGTGCAAAGGTCTTTTCCTTAGTAAACGTGCCAGGTACTGCTAAAAGGGGAACACTGCTGAAACTTTTCTCAACGGTAACCGAAGGACCCCACTCACTGAAGCCCAACATCACATCTGAACACCAATGTTCTCATCTCTTCGGAAACTCATTGTTTGGGGTAACTGAACCAAGTAAGGCTTTATTAAAGAGGCTCGTGCACGAGGGAAAGGAGAAACTAGCCTGACTTCTAAAAGGGAGCGAGGAAAAGACATTTTAAGGTTAAGTGGGGAGAGGAGGAGGAGGGCAGCGTCATAGCGTGTTCTGGGTCGGGCTAAATCTGGGCATGTGCAGACCGGTTACATTACATCTGCGCATGCGTGCTCGCTGCCTTCTCCCTCCAGGAAATTGTGAGCTAATCACTATTCAGGATTTAACGCTTTTTGTCTAGCTTGGAGCCTCATGGTCAGTGTGGTGGGCCAGATTGTTTGGACAGGGTTCACCAGTCCATGACTCAGTCCATCAAAATCAGGGTTGGTTCCTCTGGCAGGCAGGAATTAGGGCAAGTCGTCTTTCTGGCTCGCAATTTCTTTCACCTAGGCTCTCATTTCTAGGTTGTCATACTATTTATAGCACTCTTCAAAGCAGCTCTGTCCATAAAATATAATGCAAAACCACATATGTAATTTCCAATTTTCTGGCAGCCACATTTTAAAGAGTAAAAAAAAAAGGTCAAATTTTAACATATATATTTAACCCATTATATCCAAAAAATTCTCATTTCAACATGTAATCATTTCAATATAAAACCGAATTTAAAAAACTGACCCAGGTAGTTCTCATTCAAAAGCCTTGGGGAAAATGTATTACTTGTTCCTTCAAGAGGCCTAGAGAGTCCTCTGGGAAGTGGGGTCTGAAGGAAAGCCTTGGTGAGGCTAACCCCTGGGCTTCTCTGTTGTGACTCTGCCCTGGGTGCAAGGGCAGCGGTAAAATAATTCCAAGTTTCATTTTGCAGCCAATTTTGACAGCCTTCCTAAAGCCCCTTAGTCTGTGATATCAAAGTCTATGTAACACCCTAAAAGCTAAGAGGGACTTTCTTCCTCATCAATATCATGTTTTGTCTTCTCTATCACAGTTTAGTGAATGGGGTTCTTGAGCCCCTCTGAGAAAGATTTCAGCAGAGTCCCCATTCAGTGGCACACTGCATTCTTATTAAGGAAAAAGACCTAAAAAGACATTTGCATAAACACAAATAAGCAGTGGTTACATTTTCAAAGGGAGGGTTTATTAAGAAAAAAGAGTTGCCTGCAAAGACCCTGGAAGGCAGTCTTAGGGCAAGACCTTCATTTTACCAGAGCAAGGGATGTCCTTATACAGTGTTCTTGAGGGGGCAGGATTCATTCTTTCGTGGAATTTTACCACAGTAGGGTGGGGTTAGGTTGGTTTTCTGTAACTGAGAGATAATCCTTTCTGACCCCACCTCTGATTCCTGGAAATGAAACCGGGTGCAAGCGGAGCACCAAAACTAAACAAGGAAACAAATACACATACCAAGGGCTCTGGACATTGCCTAATACAGATTACTGTATGTGAGTTCTCCCACCTGCGCACACAATTTAAAGAGACCTCAGGTTCCAACAACTATGAGGTTTATTTTACAGGGAAAAGCGAAGAGCTTAATGTAGCCACAAGGAGCCAGCTACCTTACCCTGTTAGTGTTCACCAGACAAGTGGCATGCAGATCACCTGTCACCAGAAGTGCTAGACAGCAGTGATGCTCAGGAATGGTCACCAGGACTGTACCACCAACAAACAACTCTCAGAGACACCAGGTCCAAGACCTTTGGTGCTCCTGTCAGGCAGTATCAGGGACAGGACCAAAGGCCCAATCTTTGCAAAAGTCTCGGCTTCTCTTCCTTGGCAATCTGTTGCTGGATGCAGCTGCTGGTTTCCTTTCCTTTTTCAGAGGCCAGGAACTTAGGCCTTCCCTTCTCCCTTGGGGCTGGAATAGTTCTTCTTGGAGGTTGGAGCAGGTGCCTAGGAGGCTGGAGAGTACCCTCAGGAGGCTGGAGCAGTTATTCTTGGAGGCTCAAGCTCATCACTATATTTCTTGGGACACTGGATTAAATCCACCCTCCGGGTGCTCCACCTAAGGTCTGATTGGTTCATCTTTCACTTCCACTGCTGATTGGACTAGCTCAGCAAGACCACCATAGCTGTTGCCTGTTCCTGCCCAGTGTCAGAAACTTCCATAGTCAGTTTAACTAGTCACTAATAATCGTTACCCACCACTCTGGTTTTTGACCTTGTGAAAATTTCCATTTAAAATTTTCTACTCTTAGTTTCCATTTTATCTGTCTTTCCTCTATCATTAGATGAACTCTGGAATGGAAAGCTCTGTGTTTGAGCCTTGGCTCTATTTCTTTTTAGCTTGTGGCCTTGGATAATTTATCTCAACTTCTTTGAGATCCCTTTTCACACCTATAAAATGCAGATAATGATAATAGCTCTCTACCACTCATCTGATGAGGACTAAATGAGTCAGGTATGAAAAATGTGAGAATGAAAAGTACCTTAGATAAGTGCTCTATAAATAGTGGCCATTAGGCACAGACCTAAAGGGTTAGCAGCTCTCTAATAGCTAATAGGAAGATCAGGAAAAGCAACATACAAAAAATTAAGAAATAAGACAGTTCAGATTTTGATAAGTATTAATACTTAAAGCTTCACATAAAACTTTGGGTCTACATTTGAGTTTCCACTTGAAGACCAAAATAAAATTAAAGTGTTTTCCTTGTCTTAGCATCTTTTTCCTTTCTAAATTTTGGATATGAAATGAAATTCCTGTGCAATCACATATCATTCCCTTTTCAACATGTTGACCAAAGTCTGCAGATCTTTTAGCATCGTTATTAAATATATTCCATTCTCCCTAAAATTCACAACTCTTCAATTCTCTGTTCTAAGTGATTTTCCTCTGGGGCATCCATTCATCCATATATACATAAAAGCTACTTTTACTGTTAGAAAAGGACTCATAAGATGATTTTTAAGTGAATTTAGCTCTAGTTCACCTACATCCCCGCAGAACTAAATTACTTGTTACAATGGAATTCAGAGGGAGAAATAAACTGCAGAAGATTAAAGCTAAGAGAAACTAGAAAACATTCAATACAATCTGTGATAAATATTGTACCTCAGGAAATGGGGACCTGGAGAGATTGGCAACATATGATGTTCCCCAAACTCCTACCCAGATCATATATGCACAGTTGCCTTCATCATGTTGCATTATGATTATTAATGCGTCTATCTTGTCTGCTATCCTCTGAGACCATCAAAACAGGAATCAAGTCTTAATTCATCCAAGCCCCCAGTATTGTATTGATACAGAGTAAGTAGATGATTGTTAGAGCAGCCTGGCATAGCTGGGATCAGAGTCAGCAGGCAGGTGGCATAGTGGTATGCTGTGGACTCATTGCCCCCATCTGCACAACATTGACATCTCACTACAATTCCCAATGTACCATGAACCAGACTTCCTGAGTAAGAGGGGCTGCTGGGAACTAAGGCTAGAACTGACTAGCACTGTTGACCTTTAAAAGACCAAAGACTGGTGGACCCCCTTCTCTTGCTTTTTTAACTTTGACTTGCATCCTGATACTACTGGTAGGACAGATGGATGGCATCCAGCCACATGCTGGCCATTGAATTTTCTTGTGTGTGTGTGTGTGTGTGTGTGTGTGTGTGTGTATGTGTATGTGTGTATGTGTATGTGTGTATGTGTTTTCTCCCTCTTCTCACTCCCCTTGTAAATAACACTTTTTCAAATCTCTCTCTCTTTGTCTACTTTTGGGTGTTATCCTATCTTGTTAAGTGTGTGGGTGAGGACTCATAAATCGAGGCACCCCCTTTTTATTTCCAGGGCTACCTGTGAACATGGTGATTAAATATCTAATAAATAAGCAAAATCCTTTTTGATTTGTAACAGTTTATCTTGGCCTAGTATCTAGCAATAAAAAAAGACCAAAGTCAGCTCTTTAGTTCCTATCTTTTTTGTTCTCAGAGCTTATCTTTGTTCTCTGTTATAGCTTTGCTCTTCATGGAACTGAATTTCAGTAAAATATGGTTGACTGCGTTGATGTGGTCCCAGGCATAATATGAAACATAATATCTGGTGGGGATTTCAAAGTGATACAAGAATTAGAAATTATCCAACTACTGGGATGGGACTATTTGTTATGCAGCAGAAATGCAATATAGCCCTTTTATTAATCCTCATTGAATGATCCTAACTTGATTGTGCCATCTGTTTCCTTTTGGAACCCTGACAGAATCACTGCCTTTTTGCAGAGATTTAAGTATCTCTAGCTTAGACTTCTCCTCTCACTGCCTTTTTGCAGAGATTTAAGTATCTCTTGCTCAGACTTCTCCTCTCAGTCCTAGACCCATACGTAGTCAGTGGTCAGCTCAATATTTACTCTTGGATATCAGAGGCACCTGAAACTCAACATTCAGTTCTTTATCACAAACCTCTCCTCTTCCAGCAGTCTCCATCTCACCCATTGAAGAAACCTGTGAACTCTCCTTGACATCCACTTCTCTGTCACTTCTGTATTAAAACCATCACCAAGTCGTGTTGATTAGGCCTCATAAACATCTCTCAAATCTATCCTTTTCTCTTTACCACCACCACTGGTAGCACTACCTGAATCCAACTGCCAGTATCTCTCACCTAAAATAATTTCCTAGTTGACCCTTTTCCAATCCAGCAATCAAAAATATCTTCTTGAAAATTCATTTTTTGTGTACCAGGCTCTATTTGAAGTCCATCAATGGCTGATAAAGACTAGGATATTTAACCTAGCCCTCAAGGTTTCATGAAGTGTGACCTTTTCTCCCCTGATTCTTTTCTTTTTCTCTACTCTCTTTTTTGCTATAAAAGTCATGGCTTTCTCCATTTGCGATATCCATCTTAACCTCACTATTCCTTCTCTCTACAGAGCTCTTTCACCGTTCTTTGCCATGCTAACATCTACTCATGCTTCATCCCCTATACTTATACCCTATACTTCTTCAAGAAAGCCTTCTCTCACCTTAAGTCTGAACCAAGCAGGAGATTGCTTGATTGATATTGGTCATACACACACACAAGTCTAATCTCTAATCTGTAAGAGGGTAGAGGCTATGTCTGTTTTTTTTTTTTTTTTTTGGTTTTGTTTTTTGAGACTAGGTCTTGCTATTTTTGCCTGTGGAACCGCAGGCTCTCATTGCCCCGGGGTACCACAGACTCAAGCAATCCCCAGCCTCAGCTTCCCAGGTAGCTGGGATGACAGGCGCGCGCCACCACGCCCAGCTATTTTTTTTTGGGACTAGGTCTCACTATGGGCCCTAGGCGGGACTCGAATCACGATCCCTAGCCCTGGCCGCTTCATAGGCTGAAGCTTACAAGCACGAGCCACCGTGCCTGGCCTATGTCTGGTTTTGTGCTTCACTGTCTTCCCTGACTATACTCTCGCACAACCTAGACATTTGGCAGTGGTTATTATACTAACAGTTTGGTGAATCAGGTATTGAACTGGAGCATCCCTAGAGTCCAGGTCAGCTATAAACTTCTGGACTCCCTTTTCAAGTCCTGCTTGTAAGATAGAAGGATGATGGGGAATGCAGCCAACTGGGGTAAATTAGCAGCCTGAACACAGTCAAAGTCATTGGTTAGAATTTGAAGAAGGTTTTTCCTTCAAAGATCCTGCTAAGAACAGTGTGGCAGGCTCCAGCACTCATCTGGCCAGATATTTCTCAAGGAATGCTTGCCATAGGCCAGAAAACTGAGTGCCAGACCAGAAATTCTGGGACAGAAACTTTTGCCAGGAGGTTCCCTGCCATGTTGAACTGAGTTGAGAGGAGGAGATGGCTCTAAATGCCACTGATTAATTACAAAAGGTGTTGCCCAGCCATTCCTGAACTGTGCTACTTCTTGTTTGTCAAGTCTTCACTCCCTCTGCCCTTCAAGACCTCAAGTAACTGCTAATCTTAAAATCTCAGAGGTTGCCTTGGCTGATGCCCAAATATCTCTTGTCCTGTACTGAGGGAGAGGGGAGAAACAAGTCACTCATTTAGCTCTTACACTGTTTGATTCTCTTATTCTGAATTCTGAGAATTCCTTTTCTCTTTTAAAGAGTGAACTAATTACATTTTGACAGCATGGCTTGTACTCCATCCAAGGGAGAGGTAGGGAATTCCAAATTTGTGAGTCATCCCGCTGCCAGGGTGGAGACCCTTTTGCTATGGCAATGACAAATTCTCTTGCAAGGTCATATAATGTTCTGAATCTATACTCACCAGGAAGCTCAGCGTTTCCAAGAAAACTTCTCCTGATGCCCAGGAAGGAGAACTTGGGTGAGAATTTGGATCTCAGAAAGGGATTGCTCTAGTTGTGAAGTAAGATTCCAGCATTCTGTACATGGAAAAGAGGGAGTGGGCACATGACTATATCCCGAATTTGACTGGTAGTAAAGATATGTATGTTCATAAGATGGACTACTATACACTACTTAAAATTGGTGGCCCAGAGCCATACTATCAACAAGGACTAGTTTTTACATATAATGTTTTAAGGGAAAAAGCTAGCTGCAGAAGGATTCATTGAGCGTGCTATCATTTATAAAATGCTAAAATATGCAAGAAATAAATCATTCAAGATAAATATATATCTTCATGATTTATAATTGGGTATAACTTACATAGGACTTATAATATGCATATATGTTATATATATAATAATATGTAAAACCACAAATGGACATAAATAATGACATCAAATTTGTAGTTGTCTTGGGAGTAGAGAGAATGTGAGAAGGGCTTCAGAGAGAATTCCAGATATATCTGAAATATTTTATTTTTTAAGCCGGGTGTTTGTTACGTTGTTCTGTATATTTTCTGTATATCTGAAATATTTTATGATGACTTTTTAAAAGCAGAAATTAGAACTCCCATTTGATCCAGCAATCCCACTGCTAGGAATCTACCCAAAGGTTATCAAAACACTAATTCAAAAAGACACTGTTCCTGGATGTTTTTGCAGCACTATTTACAACAGCCAGGATATGGAAGCAACTCAAATGCCCCAAAATAGATGAATGGTACAAAAAGCTGTGGTATATGTACACGATGGAATATTACTCATCAATCAAAAAAGACAAACTTACATCATTCATGGCCACATGGATAGAACTAGAAGGAATCATGCTAGCAGAAATAAGTCAGAAAGAAAAAGCAAAATACTGGTGGTCTCACTTATATGGGGGCTATAGGGAAAGCAAACAAACAGACAAGAAAAATGTAAAAGTAACTTTCAGCAAAATTGAAGCATGGAGCATGGGTCAGGAGAAGTGGGAGCGGGAGGGGCACAAAAGACTAAGATGATGGTTCACGTGTGATAAAGTAGTGGAAGATCCCCAGGGTAGATAACAATGTAAAATTTAAAAATTTTAAAAATTAGTTAATTAAAATAAAAACAATAAAGTTGTAAACAGAAAAAATTAATAAAAGCAGAAATTAAAGTTAAATATTTTAAGTATAAAGTTAAACCACTGACTTGTGTATTGACTGACACAGTCTCTCAATTATGATGCTTGAAGCTGGGTACGGTGGCTCGTTCCTATAAAGCTTCAGCCTATGAATCAGCCAGGGCTAGGGATCGCAGTTTGAGTCCCGCCTGGGACCCGTAGCGAGACCTAGTTCCAAAAAAATATAGCTAGGCGTGGTGGCGCACACTTGTAATCCCAGCTACCTGGGAAGCTGAGGCTGGGGATTGCTTGAGTCTGTGGTACCCCGGACAACGTGAGCCTGCGGTCCCACGGGCAAAAATAGTGAGACTAATCTCAAAAAAAAAAAAATTATGATACTCGAGTTACCAATATTTTGAGCAAAATCACCCCTGTGTCCAGGGACTTTCCTCTGGATTGCAATTGAAGCTATAAATATTCCCACCTCTGCCTCCTGCATCACTGTCAGGCCCACCCCTGTTCCTTTTCCCTTCTTTCTGTCAATGCTGGGAAGTCCCCGCCTCTGCTCAAAGCCTTCTTGGCCATTTCCCAACTCCTTTTCCTGTCCTGTGCTCTCCAGTCTCCCCAAGCCATAAGAACCCCCACTTCTGAGTAAAAAGTGAAGAAGGGAGGTGAGAAGGCAAGCTGTGTTTGTATTCTTCCAAGTTGGCGCTTGGAGTGGATTTTAACAGGGAAACAATGCCCAATAGCTGGTCTCTGGAGATCTTTAGTACTGGAGATCCATTTTGTTGTGGATAACCAAAGTCATCATAATGAGCTGAGGAATAGCTGTTCTGAATTCTGAGATAGATTTTTCCAACAAACTTTTGGAATAACACCCAGTTAGGGGCCAAGCTAAGTTTTCCTTCACAAAAAAGGAACAAATCGAAGAACCAAGCTTGCTGATAGGTAAACTAAGGCAGGGAACTTCAAGCTGGGCATGGTGGCGTGTGCCTGTAGTCCAAGTGCTGGGAGGCAAGAGACCTGGGATCGCTGGAGTTCTCGGGTTCGAGACTACTCCAGGCAACATAGCGAGACCTAGTTTCAAGAGGGGAAAAAAAAAAAGTAGAGAACTTCAGCTCAACTCCAGAAAGAATCTTCCAGGAAACAAAATTATGTCATGGCTAACCTGGCCAGCTGCCTGAATTCTTTCAAGTATCCATGCTTCTATTGAAAAAACCTTTTTCTCACTGCATTCCTATATTTTAAATATGAACAATATGGTAACAAAGTCCAGTGAGAAGATCTATAACTTGCTACACAACATGATTTCTGATTTCTTGAACAGTACTGAACAATAGAATGATTTCCTACCCAGTAAAAGTGATTTCTCTTTGCCCAAGTGATATCCTGTTAAAATATAATGCTGTTCCAGACAGTGACTGCATAATGTCTGGAGTTTCTTTTCTTTTCTTTTTTTAATATAACCTTTAAATGTTAAGCATTAGGAACAAAGCAGTAGCAAGTGATAAAACATGTTCCCAGATGAAGAAAAGAATTCTTTGGGTCTATGTTGGAATCTTCTTATTACCCAGTGTCCTTGGTGAGTCCTTGGTGAGTCAATACATTTACAATACACATAGTCTTTGCTCCGTTCTTTAGAGAAGATGAGCTGTATGACAAGAATTGAAATGGATTTTTCCATAAAGCTAGTATGCAATATCTGTATTTGGGCAGGCACACACACTGTGTTATTAGTTTTAATTCACCAATTTAATCCTTGTCATGTTTATCACTGGACCCTAAAAGTAGATTTTTCTGTAGAAAATGAAATTGCAAGATATTTCCTGTCCAGTGGCCTCTTGTGCTCAAAGGTATGCAGTCTTTTAGGTTCTCTTTAAAAGAGTGAAAGAGAGGCCGGGCACGGTGGCTCGTGCTTGTAAGCTTCAGCCTATGAAGCGGCAGGGGCTAGGGATCGCGGTTCGAGTCCCGCCTGGGGCCCGTATAGTGAGACCTAGTTCCAAAAAAATAGCTGGGTATGGTGGCGCATGCCTGTAATCCCAGCTACCTGGGAAGCTGAGGCTGGGGATTGCTTGAGTCTGTGGTACCCCGGGCAATGAGAGCCTGCGGTTCCATGGGCAAAAATAGCAAGACCCAGTTTCCAAGAAAAAAAAAAAAATAAGAG
>PVHY01030238.1:0-13533 GCA_004024945.1 Uropsilus gracilis
TGGGGGCACCCGTGAGGAGGCATCACCCCTCCCACCCCAACTGCCCCCTAACCCAGCGACTGCTTCTGGGCCTCCCTCTCTCCCGAGGCCCCTTTGCTTTGTCCTTGGCATCTTATTGTCCGGGCATCTTATTGTCCTGTGCCCTCACCTGCACGCCTGGCTTGCCTTGATCTCCTGTCTTAAATTTGCCCCAGACACGGACTGGGCCTCAGCCTGGGGAAACATTTCAAACTAACACCCAGCAGGAGCCTCCCTGGGCTTGGCAGAGGATGGGGGCAGGCTGTGGGGAGTGTGGGGCATTCATCTTCATGCTCTGCCTCTTCATTTCCCCTCTGGGGTTGTTTCCCCTGGTGCCAGAGCTGAGCTGCACCTCTCAGTTGCTATAGGAATCTGAGCTGAATTAAAGGTCAAAGCTAATGTGACCTCTGGGCTCAGAAATGAGTTTCCCTCCTTTTTGTTTTTTGTTTTGTTTTTGAGACTCGGTCTTGCTATTTTTGCCCGGGGAACCACAGGCTCTCATTGCCCGGGGTACCACAGACTCAAGCAGTCCCCAGCCTCAGCTTCCCAGGTAGCTGGGATTACAGGCGCACGCCACCACGCCCAGCTATCTTTTTGGGACTAGGTCTTGCTACATGCCCCTGGCAGGACTCAAACCACGATCCCTGGCCCTGGCTGTGGCTTCCTAGGCTGCCGCTTACAGGCATGCACCACCATGCCTGTCCTTGAGCTTCCCTCCTTCTCAGACTCCTAGTCTTATGATTTCACTTTCTCCTTCCTCCACCTCCCTCCCTCAGGCCTTCCTTCTGCAGACTGTGGATGGAAGGCACCAAGACCTCAAGTACATCTCTCCGGAAACGGTATGCAGGGAGGAGCCATTCTCGGGGTACATATGGAACTGTTAGCCTTCCCCAAGCAGGGGCTTGGAGCAGGGGGTCTGTCGGGGCCTAGGGGCCAGCCCCTGCCTGCCAGCCTGACCTACTGGTCTCCCTTTGGGCCTCTCACAGATGGTGGCCCTACTGACAGGCAAGTTCAGCAACATTGTGGAGAGGTTTGTGATTGTGGACTGCAGGTACCCCTACGAGTTTGAAGGCGGCCACATCAAGGTGAGCAGTGGTGGGGCAGCCCTAAAGGCCCACGCAGGTCTGTGCTTCCTCTGGGAGGGTGATGGGGTGGACAGTGCCTGTGTCCTCTGACTGGGAAGGATCCTGCCCAGGAAGAGGTAGGGTAGGGTCATGCAGTTGAAAGACAAGTCCTGCATCAGAGAGGGCTCTGCCACTCTGACCCCGGCCTCTCCGGCAGAGCGCTGTGAACCTGCCCCTGGAACGCGACGCTGAGACCTACCTGCTACAGAGTCCCATCACGCCCTGCAACCTGGACAAAAGAATCATCCTCGTTTTCCACTGTGAATTCTCATCTGAGCGTGGGCCCCGCATGTGAGTGTGGACTCTAAACACCCCCCACCACCACCCCACCACCCCTGTCATCAGGAACTGCAGCTGAGGCTCAGCCCAGCTCCTTCAGCCTGGGCCTCTGGGCTCATCAGGCAGTAGACCTCACCCCTTCCCTGTTCACAGTGCCACCTCCCATCTCCTCCTCACTGTCCTTCCCACTGGGCCTCCTGTCCACCCTCTGTCCTTTGCTACATCTTCCACAAAATCTGGTTCCACGTCTCTGGCTGTGTCCTGAAAATCCTGGGGGCCTGAGTGACAATGGTGCTTCCATGGCCGGGATCCCTCCTGGTCTGTGTGAGGCTCATAGTGCTCCAGCCAGGGTCACATGTTTGCTGGGATCTGCGCCCAGATCTTCCTTTCAGCCTTTCTCCCTGCTGCCACTACCCCCCTCTAACCCCCACCCTGCTCCCGGTCCTTTGCCCTGGGGTTCCCAGCACATGGCATCTGTCTCCACTCAGGCTCTGGGCCACGCCCTGTCTCCCTACCTCTCATCCTCATCTCGTCTGAATGACATGAGAGGTCCTGGCCTTCTGTCTTGCCCAGTCTGGACCTCCTGAATGTGTCTCTTGAGCTGTGTCCACTTCTCTCTTTCTACTTCCCCTTTCCTGGTCCTGACCATACTTCACAAAAGTTGTGCAACTAGAAATGAGCACTTGATTTGCTTCCTTCCTTCCATCTCTCCAACTTCTCTGTCTCCTGTAGTACAACTGATGTCAAAGGGGCCTCTGGCTGACATTCCTGCCCTGGGAACTGCGGGTGTCCCCCCATGGTCCTCCTGGGCATGGACACAGGGCCACATGTTGATCTTCCACCCCTGTTGGCCCCAGGTGCCGGTTCATCAGGGAACGAGATCGGGCAGCCAACGACTACCCCAGCCTCTACTACCCTGAGATGTATATCCTCAAAGGCGGCTACAAGGAGTTCTTCCCACAGCACCCGGTACTGAGGAGGCGGGGGTTGGACTGCCGGGAGAGGGCTGGGCCAGGAGGGAGCCCTAAGAGAGGATGATGGGGGAGTTGGGCCCCTCCCACAACCTTTCCCCTGTATTGACCGACCCTTCCTGCCCCGCACTAGACCTTCTGTGAGCCCCAGGACTACCGGCCCATGAACCATGAGGCCTTCAGGGAAGAGCTCCGAACCTTTCGCCTCAAGACGCGCAGCTGGGCAGGGGAGCGGAGCCGGCGGGAGCTCTGTAGCCGCCTGCAGGACCAGTGAAGGGCCACAGCGGTCCTGCCCCTCTTGCCTCCGCAGGCCAGGGCACCTACTGCCTGGCGGCCAGCAGGACAACAAGCATGCTGGAGGCCCCAGGCACCATCCAGGGGAAAGATGGTGAGGGTGTCCCCTCTGTCTGCCCGAACCTCGATTCCCTGTCCCACTCCACTTCCTGGTGCCCCCACTCCCGTTCTTGCCCCTGGAAGGGACCAGCCTTTTGACTTAACAAATTGGATTGAGTCCAATCAAAGGAAGTATTTTGTATTAGCAGAAACCTTTTTGCTTTTCTCCCCTCTACTTTGCTTGAGTTAACCCTTCGTTGTCCAAAAAAGCCTCCCTTTTATCCCTGGATTTTGTAGATGTGAGACTGGGGGGAAACCACAGCTACCCTGGATGGGCCAGAGCATTGCTCCTCCCTGCCCTCAACAGCACTCTTGTGTCTGCCTCCTTCCTTTCTCTGTCCCTCTCTCCTGTCCCTCCGTGTGGATATTCTCTGCACAAACATACGCTGTTACTCTTTCCTGTTTCAGTGTTACCTGCAGGCTTGATTTGTTTGTCGGACTTTGCTGAGGTTGAGGCTCCCCTCTTAAGGGAGCCTTAACTGGCAACTTCTGTTGTCCCAGAAAAGGATGTAATCCTGGGGTGTGGTGGGTGGGGGTTCTGGGTGAGGGTTAAGTCTGAACCCTAGACCCACTGGAAGCCTTGCCCCCACGGCTGTGCACCCCGGGGGCTGACCGGTCAAAACTTGCTGCTGTCTTGTCGCGGGTTGAACTCTTTGGATGGATGGACGGAACATGGATGGACGGACGGACAGCTGTGGGTGCAAAGGCCGTGCACACACAAACCTCTGAGTAGAACCAGCGTTGAGTGTGACCGCCCGCGGCAGGAGTACATGTGTGTCTGTGTGGAAAAACTTTACACTTTGAGGTTTGGAAATGTTCAAGAGGAAATGTCATGGAAGCAGCTAAATCAAGGACAGAGCTGCCCCTAGAATCTGAATTTCAGGATGTGGGGAGGCTGTGCCCCGAGGCCCTTCTGTGGGGGCCCGGGTTCAATAAAGCACTGAGCAAGTTGAGTAACCAGCGTGGCATCTTTGGCCCCCTTGACCTGCCAGGAAGCTCCCCCTGTCCTATCCCACCCCAGCACCACCAAGGGGGCACCAATCAAGAGAGTGGGAGAGGGCCAGTGCAGGAGAACTGGTCCAAACCTGGGAGTCTCAGGAGAGTCCCTTGGATGCCACTGTGGCTGACAGCTGTCCTCTCCAGTGAGAGCCATCTGTGACCATGGGGGTTCCTTTGCCATGTGCAAGAGATGCCACCTGTCACCTGCACAGGTTGCACGTCCAGTGTCGTCATTACCATCTGTCAAGGAGCATCTGCCTTCTGAAGGGGTGTTGCCACGACTATTCACTCCATTCTGCAGATGGGGAAATGGTGGCTGTTTTCTATCAGAGCAAGAAGGACCCCGGGGTTTGCAGGCCGAGTCTAAAGAACACTCACCTGTTAAATCTGCCCAGTGGCATGGTCTTCACTTCTGTCCAGCGCTCCCTGCAAGGGCACGATGATGAGGGATGTTGGGGTGTTGCTGGATTGGCCAGGAACCTCTGCTCAGGGAAAGGGGAACCCTGAAAGCTTCAGAAGCCCCTTCCACTGAGCAGGCAGCTGACACCCAGGAGGCCAGTGTTTGCTTGGATAAAGAAACACTGCCCCAGAAATGAAAGAACAGCTGAGAAAGGGGAAGAAATGGGGTGGGGGAGGGGAGCCCCAGGCTTTGTAATGCTGTGATTTGCATGTTCAGACTGTCTCATCCCCCATCAGATTTTACAGAGCAGAAAGGCAACTGAGCTCAGAGAGGCCAGGTCACAGATACAGAGCAGGCATTCCAGCTTCCCAGGCCTCATCCTGCCTTGGCCCAACTTGGCACCGGGTGGGCAGCCAAGTATCCTCATCCCACTCATTGTGGAGCAAGCTATGGGGGGAGGAGGGAGGGAGCAACAGTACTGGGCGTCTAATAATGCCCAGGCTGTGCCCAGTGCTGTCCTGCTCACACCCTGTACTCAGTTGCTGCCATGTCCTTTTCCCCATATTGTCTCCTAGCGGGTCATGGAGGCAGGGTGGGGCTTGGGGAGAAGGGCTTGACCAAGCCAGGACACAAAGCACTTCCTGAAGACTCTGGTGCTGACACCTAGCTTAGGAAGATGTGGGGTTCATAGTCCAAACACAGGCAGGACCCCTTCTGCCCCTGGGGTATTTATGGGATGAGACAGAGGTGCCCTCCCCTCCCCCTGCAAGAGAAGTTCTAACTTTTGAATGCTCATAGAGGGGAGTGGCCTGGGCAGAGGAAGTGGTTTAAAATCCTGGGCTGCCAGCCAGTTTTAAAGGTTGTTTTGCTAAGGGAGGCGGGCAGGAATTCCAGCCTGGGAGTCCTTTGTGGGGCTGTGCACGTGGCTGCAGAGCCCTGTGAGGTTTCCTAGCCGGGAGCCAAGGAGTGGGCCTGTGCCAGGCTGTCCAAGTCAGTGGACCCTGGGGGGGAGGGGGAAGCATCTGCACCCACTGGGCATCATCTATAGCGCTTACCAGGGACCCTGCAGGGGCAACTGAGAACACAGCATCTTTGTAAATTGAGGACTAATCAACATTTCATCAGGGACACAGCTGTGCTCGAGATCAGAGCATCACATCTCAGAAGGGTCCCTCTTGTCTCCCACCAGGGGCCCACAGGCCGGGGGTCACCACTGTTCTGATTTCAGAGGAGGTGCATTAGCTTGGCTCGTTCTTGAGCTTCATACACATGAAATCAGTTCTGTTGGCGTCTGGCTTTTGTCACTTGGTCCGCCCATGTTTCATTCAGCAGCACATTTCTGTTCGCCCTGTGAGCAGTCTTCCATTATCTGAACTGCCCCTGAGAGAAAACATTATTTTATTTTATTTTCTGAGACTAGGTCTTGCTGTGTTGCCCAGGGTAGTCCCAATTCCACAGACTCAAGGGATCCCCAGCCTCAGCCTCCCAGGTAGCTGGGATTACAGGTGCCTGCCACGGCACCCGGCTGCTTTTTCGAGACCATGTCTCGCTATGTTGCCTGGAGTAGTCTTGAACCCGCGAACTCAAGTGATCCCTGGCCTCTTGCCTCCCAGCACCTGGATTATGGGTGCACGCCACCGTGCCCGGCACTACCCTTTTTTTCTTCAGGTTTATTTTTTTACTTTATAGCATAATGTACAGGTAGTAAAATTCACTCTTTCAGGTGTTCAGTTGTGTGAATTTGAACACCATAATCGAGACATAGGTCACTTTCATCTTCCCCTCTGGGGGTTATGTGGGAATCCAGGTAATTTACTACTGCAAATCACCTGGGGATCTCCCCAGAAATGGGATTCCCTCCACCCAGCTTTAGGGTTCTCCACCTAGCCCTCCAGAACAGCTGTTTCGCCAGCAGTGTCCGACAGGTCTGTGGCCCCATATAATTGTCAAAATTGGCTAACTTGAATTTCTCTCCCTTTGCTGTCATCATCTGATTGCTGACGAGAGCAAAGAATTCTGGTTGCAGTCAAGCACTGGGCCTCTAGACTACAGCGTGATATAAACAGGGGTTCAAGTGTCACAGATTCAGTTCATTTCCAGACTCTTATATTGAAATGCTATCTTAATTTCTTCTCAAGTCAGATTCTTAAAGTGATTCTTTGGCACCGGCTTGAGTTCCTCTACTGACAACAGCCCACAACCATCTAGAAAACTCATGATTTCCTTTTTTTTTTTTTGAGACTAGGTCTCGCTATTTTTGCCCATGGAACCGCAGGCTCACGTTGCCTGGGGTACCATGGACTCAAGCAATCCCCAGCCCCGGCTTCCCAGGTATCTGGGATTACAGGCGTGCACCACCATGCCCAGCTATTTTTTTGGGACTAGGTCTCACTGTGATGCCCCAAGCGGGACTTGAACCGTGATCCCTAGCCCCAGCCGCTTCATAGGCTGAAGCTTACAGGCATGAGCCACTGTGCCCAGCGAAAACTCGTGATTTCTAATTTCCTGAAACTGAACACACAGGCACCCTACTTTCCAGAGGCAGTAAAACTGTCAGTGGTGGAGAAAAGAAGGTTGTTTAGACAAGGGGGACCACGGTCATGTGAAATCTGGAAACAATCAGGAGAGGGAAGTTGAGTAATGATGGAGCCGTTACTAGAAAATCAGGCCTTGAGAGCATGTCGGGTGCTGTGAAGTTATTCAGTCTATTGTTCCGAGGAGACAGCTGGGTATGGGACAGATGGTGAGACGCGTTCCCAACCCACACAGGACTCTGTGGGTGCCAAGCGGTGCTTAGGGTTGCCGTGCCCCACCCAGCCCACACCGGTGCACACTGCTGGGGGGGGGGGTGTCAAGAGCAGCTGCCAGACTTTGAGTCAGTTGGACCTGGGGCAGTGGGAGGGGGGACCTCACGTGGCTGGGCCTTTGCTGCCTTGTGCGGCCTCCTGGCTCTCAGCCCTGCAGGAAGCACGGCCGTTTGAAAGGACGAATCACACATGGCCTCATCCTGCTGGGGCCAGCCAAGACTGTGAGGCCTGGGGCTCCTGAGGGGAGGGCAAAAGGTGGGGGCCTCCTGAGATGGCTTGGGGAGAACTGGGGAAGGAGGTTATCCAGTCAGGGTAGGAAGGTTATTCAGCAGGGGGTAAGCAGGGCTGGGGTTTGGGGAGGTTTATGACTCCTAGAGCTAGAGAAGGGGCATGAGTCCCCACCTGCAGAGAAGGGGACACACAAGGGGATGGGAAGGGACAGGCTGCAATCTCTCCAGATGTACACCTTTACCAGACAGGTGTGACATCAGGAAAGTCTGTTCATGTCCTGGTGCCTCAATGTCCTTATCTGTAAAATGGGGACAGAAAGTCCCTCCTTCAAAGGGCTGTTGATGGGGTCAAGTGGGTTGGTGTATGTAAAGCACTCAGACCTGGACCCACGTGCATGAATCTTCTAGTAGCTGCTATAACTTAGGGCTAATGTGGGGATTATAAAGGAGATTAACAGGAAAAAAGATGAGCCTAGAAACTTAAAAAAAAAAAAAGACTCAGCCTGGGTAGAAAGACTTATCCTTTCTATACCAAGATAAGCCTCCAGGTAAAGGGTTCAGGAGAAAAGTCCATCTCAGCATGTACTAGCAGGCAGTGGTCTGCTGAACCAGTCCAGGTAGCAGTTAGGAGGCTGTGGATGAGGGTCGGTGGAGAAAGAGAATAAAGAAGCCATTTGGCTGACCCTTTGCCCATGCAGGACAGGGCCACTTGAGATGGCCCAGGGAGATGGAGGGGGTAAGGATAAGGCTTGCTTGACTTTAGTCTCCTTTCTTTATATTTTAGGGCAACTTTTCCCACTCAATCTTAGTCTACCTGGACCCTCAGAAAAGTAAGTCCCTTCTTCTCTCTAGTTTCCTGCTCTACTCTTTGAGTACAGGTAAGCTGTCTTTTTTTTTTTTTCCGAGACCAGGTCTTGCTATGTTGTCCCGGGTAGTCTCGAACCCATGAACTCAAGCGATTCCTGGCCTCTTGCCTCCCAATGCTTGGATTACAGGTGCATGCCATCACATCTGGCTTGGCAAGCAGTCTTGATCAGGGTTTCAAAGAAACCAGCTGAGGTGGGCAGATCCCTCCTGATTTCCCTCCCCACAGCCAGAGGAGGTGATCGTTCTGCTGGTCTAGCCTAAGACCTCAGGGTCTGTAAAAATTTCAGCTGCCAAAAGCAAGCTAAGTGTCCATTCAGGGATTCATGGCCGAGTGGACAAGGAAGATTTGATCTACAGACCTGATCTGACCCTACCCGGCTAATAAAACATCCTGCTATTTGCACATAGAACTGGAGGGGAATTATGCTAAGTGGATAAGTCAGGGGAAAGACATATACCAGATGTCTCTCATATGTGAAATATGGACAAAGCAAACCAACCAAACAAAAATAAACCCTTGAATTCTGATAACAGAAATGCGATTAGCAGATGGGAGGGGTAGCGGGCTTAGAGGGCATCTGATGGAATTTCGCGGAGGTTCTGGAAGTATGGTGGGGAGCACAGTGTGGACCTGCACTTGCAAAGAAGTGTTCATTCGGGTGTGGTGGCAGGCACCTGTAATCCCAGCTACCTGGGAGGCTGAGACTGGGGATCCCTTGAGTCTGTGGAATTGGGACTACCCCAGGCAACACTGTGAGACCTAGTCTCCAAAAAGAAAGAAAGAAAGAAAGAAAGAAAGAAAGAGACCAGGCATAGTGGCGCATGCCTGTAAGTGACAGTCTAGGAAGCTGCGACCAGAACTGGGGATCGCAGTTCAAGTCCCGCTTGAGGCAATGTAGCGAGACCTAGTTCCAAAAATATAGCTGGGCGTGGTGGCATGCGCCTGTAATCCCAGCTACCTGGGAAGCTGAGGCTGGGGATCGCTTGAGTCTGTGGTACCCTGGGCAATGTGAGCCTGCAGTTCCACAGGCAGCCGGGCACGGTGGCTCATGTCTATAAGCTTCAGCCTATGAAGCGGCCGGGGCTAGGGCTCATGGTTTGAGTCCCGCCTGGGGCCCGTAGCGAGACCTAGTCCCAAAAAAATAGCTGGGCGTGGTGGTGCGCACCTGTAATCCCAGCTCCCTGGGAAGCTGAGACTGGGGATTGCTTGAGTCTGTGGTACCCCGGGCAACGAGAGCCTGTTGTTCCATGGGCAAAAATAGCGAGACCTAGTCTCAAACAAAACAAAAAAACAAACAAACAAAAAAAGCAGTTCCACAGGCAAAAATAGTGAGACCTAGTCTCAAAAAAAGAAAGAAACTTACAAAGAAGTGAACCTGCACACATGCGGTGCTGTAAATGTCACCTCATCAAAGCCCCATGGGCTGTCCCTGGGGAGTGAGCTACCTGTCGCCTGAGGTGTGTGAGCAGGACCTGGAGGTTGACCCTACTGGAGAAGCTAGGGAAGTATTTCTGATGACTCCCTCCTGGCCCTTGAAATAAGGGGCAAAGGTAATAACACCCTGAGTCAAGGAAGGCCAGCTTCTTTCACCCTTCCCATTTGCTCTGATTGTCTTCACCTCCAGAATGTACTTCCTGCCAACTGCAGCTAATGAACTCTCATCTCTTCAGAAAGTCTAGTGCAAATGCCATCTCCTTCATGCAGCATTCCCAGGCTGCTTCTTCAGGATCCTTCCACTCCCAAATCTCTCTCTTAGTTCTCTCTCTTGACTCCTACTTGTCTTGACCACTATACAGAGCCTTTTGGAAACACTCATCACCTAGAGAACATACTCAGCAAAATAAGCAAAGGAGCAGCATGAATGAGTGACACGTTCTTCTTTCCTTCCAGGTCAAATTCATGACCTCCTGTAGGGCAAGTGAGTTAGTCAGGCATTTTCTCCTCTTAGCCTGTATACGAGGAATCTATAGCATTACATCTTCCCCATGACTGTGCGACCCAGTGGGTGTGCACATGTGTAAGTGTGCACACCTGGACCTAGGAGAGAGGGGACACAGGGGTGCAAAGATAAAGAGAGCACAAAGTGAGAGCATGAAAGTGCTCAGAAAGGGGGTTTGAAGATTTGGGGGGACTGGTTCTTTTTTTTTGAGGCTAGGTTTTGCTGTGTTGTCCGGGGAACCACAGAGGTTCGTTGCCTGGGGTATCCCTGACTCAAGCGATCCCCAGCCTTAGCCTCCCAGGTAGCAGGGATTACAGGCGTGTGCCACCATCCCCAGCTATTTTTTGGGACTGGGTCTTGCTATGTTGCCCGGGGCCAGTGTCAAACCTGCAGACTTAAGCGATTCCCAGTCCCAGCCTTCCTTCCTAGCTGGGATTAAAGGCACGTGCCACTGCGCCCGGCCCTGGGAAGCCGGTTCTGCAAAGGGAATCAAGGACGATGCTGGAGATGCTGCTGGTGCACAGGAGGTGGATAGGTTCTGGGAGCTGTGGGACAAGACCTCGGTGGAGGAGACAGTTCATGAGAAACAGCCCCTCCGCCTGAGGCAGCAGACTCACCAGGGAGTAGAGAGGGCCCCAGCTGTCATTTGGACCCGGTGGTGACAGAGGAAGCAGGGGGACTCGGATAGTTCCGCCAGAAGGCTGACAACTCTGGGAGGTTGGTTGTTATGTCTGTGGCCCCTGGGGGTGGAGGGAGCATCTGTCCACCCCAGGAGATGAGAATCAAGAGGTGTCTTGTGGGTTTCAGTGGCCAAAGCAGCACAGTGTGTGACCTGGTCTCCTAGAGTCACAGCGGATGGCTGTACCCAACCAGTGGGAGCTGCATGGACACAGAACAGAGTAGTAATGGCCCCTAGAGTGAGAGTGGGGGCAGCTGTGGGAGTGGCCCCTGGCTGGTCAAAGGAGGAGCCTCACCAGGCCCTCTGCAGCCACGAGGGAGACGTGTGAAAAGCCAACTGAGGGACGGCAGAAAGCTGGTGCCACGTTCAGGACAGTCCTGAGTGTTTGTTCAGCAGCTGAGGTGGGCGCTAGGGAAGGAAAACCTCCTAAAATCACCCGGTGCCCTGTTCACTCCTGAGCTGAGTGTGAGGAGCTGAGGAATCCATCCCGAGAGGATGGTGAGGAACGTGCCTTGTGCTGGAGACCACAGCCGGGGACCAGCTTGCTCTCCACAGGCCCCAACCCAAGAGCGTGTGCAGAGGGTTGGCCTAGCGCAGGGTCTTGGGGCCTTGAAGTCTCACTGCAGTCACGGCAATAGGAGCACCCCTGGGGACCGAGTGAAGTGTGTGTCCCCAGCAGAGTGCAGTGTGTGACTGTGGTGCAGACCACACACGGCCAGACCAGGCCGGGAAGCCTGACGGCGCCTGGCAACCGACGCAGATGGACGTGCGGGATCCGCGTGGCACAGCAGTGCCTTCAGCAGCAGCAGACTTGCCCTTTGTCCGCTGGCTGCCAGACCTTTCTGTCTGTCTTTTTTTCCCTTCGAAATCTTCATGCAATATCGAAGCCGGGCACGGTGGCTCATGCCTGTAAGCTTCAGCCTATGAAGCGGCTGGGGCTGGGGATCGCAGTTCGAGTCCCGTTCAGGGCAACACAGCGAGACCTAGTCCCAAAAAATAGCTGGGTGTGGTAGCACACACCTGTAATCCAGCTACCTGGGAAGCTGAGGCTGGGGATTGCTTTAGTCTGTGGTACCCCGGGCAACGAGAGCCTGGAGTTCCATGGGCAAAAATAGCAAGACCTAGTCAAAAAAAAAAAAAAAAAAAAGAAATCTTCATGCAGTATCGGTCACATTTGTAAGGTTGTCATTCCTGTTTGGCCCTCCCTTTTTGGCCCTCCCATATTGTATCCCTTATCCCTCACCCTATCCTCTCTTCCCCCCTTCCCCCCTCCAGTCATTCCAGCTCCTCATACTGCAAGTCGTTGGTCCATGTTTGGCTCACTGGTCTTTTTTTTTTCTGGAACTACATCCTTTTTGCTTTTTTGTTTGTTTTTTTGTTTGTTTTGTTTTGAGACTAGGTCTTGCTATTTTTGCCTGTGGAACCGCAGGCTCATGTTGCCCGGGGGTACCACAGACTCAAGCAACCCCCAGCCTCAGCTTCCCAGGTAGCTGGGATTACAGGAGTGCGCCACCACCCCCAGGTATTTTTTGTGACTAGGCCTCGCTGTGTTGCCCCGGGCGGGACGTGAACTGTGATCCCTAGCCCCAGCTGCTTCATAGGCTGAAGCTTACAGGCACGAACCACCATATCCGGCTCTATGTCCTTTTTTCTGGGTCCAGGCTTGCACTCCTGGACAGCAACAGACCAGGCTTCTCAGATACGAGCACATTAGGAACTTTTTGTAGGGCAAATGCATGGTGCAGTTTTCCAGGATCTTTTCTGGTGTCTGTCATGTGGTGCTGCTTATGTGCCATATAGTTCTAATATCTTGGTTTGGGAGCTCAACTCCCAGCCGCAGGCAGTCCAGGCATTCCCTGCTGGGGACAGACATGCCCAGGTGGTTGGTCCAGCTCCTCTTCATGTCAGCCGCGTCTCCGTGGCTTTCTTCCCCCATTGATTGGTAAAGGAGGGCACCTCACATTGCACAGAACTGTGGACTAGGAGTTTGGTTCCCCAACCCCGGAGATGACGCAGGTAGAAATCTGTGACAGGTCACCTCAATCGCTGGTCTCACATTCTTGTCTTAGTGGTTCCCGACACGCTGCTTGTAGTGAGTGTATCCAGGTAGTGAGTGTATCCAGGGCGTTATTACTTCCTTCCTCTCCATTGTATCTGCAGCCTGAGAGACTGTTTTTTCATTCCTAGTGCAGGTCTGATTGAGTTTCGAGTAAACCAGCCCATGCCCTGGTAGAGATGTCCAGCTCCGACCCCCTGACCATGTGGAGGCAGAGGCCAGCTTACCCAGCCTGGACCCAAGACCCTGGTGGCATAGGACTCACCGTACTTCCCTCCCCCCCTCCTATGGCTTTCCCCATTTGCCAAGGGAAACATGCAGGAGAAGAAAAGTGTGTAGATTGTGCAGAGAAAAGGGAAAAAGCTTGCAGGGATGGGTTGCAGGGTCAGTGATTTAGTCTGGCTTTTCCCTCCATTAGTCTGCATAGCAGCACCTGTGGTGTTGCATGCCCCATGATTGTGCAGCCCAGTGGGAGTGCACATATGTAAGTGTGCACACGTGGGTCTAGGAAAGGGTATAAAGGAGAAGAGTGCACACCAGAGAGAGAGCCCAGCGAAGGAGTGTGAAGATTTCTGGCTGGGGGACTTGCCTCCCATCCCTGAACCCTCCCCTCCCCCTCCCCCAGCGCTGCCTGGTGTGTCTGTGTAACTGCTAGAACCAATAGCCTATGCAGACTGGGGGGAGCCTGATGCTTGCCCCTACAATTGATGATGAGAATGGGATGGCTCCCCAATACCTCTCCTTTCCCAAAGTTCTTTTTTTTTTTTTTT
>PVHY01030239.1:0-13577 GCA_004024945.1 Uropsilus gracilis
ATAGATAAAATAAAATATAAAATAGAGGGATAGCACAAGGGAACAAGATGATGGTTCACAGGTGACACGGTAGTGGGAGAACTTCAGGGCATACAATGATGTAAAAAAATATATATGTAATCAATAAAAAAATCTTTAAATGTCATCTATATCTACTTTAAAAATTAAAAATAAAATTCACTAAGCTGATAACACTTAAAAATATAAAGTTATAGGATTACAAAGGAGATGCATGACAGTGAAATACAATTAATAAAATATTATTTTGCTTCATTTTTTAATTGATCGCACGTATATCTTTTTACATCATTGTGTACCCCCAAGGTTCTCCCACCACCTTGTCATCCATGAATCATCATCTTAATCTCTTGTGCTCATCACTCCCCCAATTTCACCCTCCCTCCCCCTACCTTGCTATATACTTTAGTTCTGTCAGTTTGTTAGTTTTAACTTTTTCTTGTCCTTTTGTTTGTTTTCCCTATTCCCACATATCCCCTATTCCCACATATAAAATTCCCGTATTTCTCTTTTTTTTTTTTTCTGGCATATTTCCACTAGCATGACTCCTTCTAGCTCCATCCATGTTGTTGCAAATAATATGTTTGTCTTTTTTGTTTGCTGAATGATATTCCATTGTGTAAATATACCACACTTTTTGATTCATTCATCTGTTTAGAGAGGGGAATGATTTTAAACTGCCTTTGAATGTTAATGATGCTCTATGGCACCTGTGGTAATGACAGGTCCAGATTCTGAGATTCCTACCAAATGGCACATTACAGCTATTGCCAAAACAATCTTAGGTTTTGGATTCCCTGGGAAACACCTGGAGATTGAACACACTGAAGTTAACAATGTGTCCTTATAGTTGTAACCATAGTGAAATAAAGGGTTAAACCTACACTTTATTTAGAAGATTGTTAAAACAAAAATGTCTTTTTTTTTTTTTTTCCCCATCCAAATTCACAGGCCTCATGGGCCCTTGGTCAATGATACCTACTTCACCATCACCCCAATCCTAAAAGAAAAAAAAAAAAAAAGAAAGAAAGAAAAGGCCCTCCAAATATACTCAGGCAAATGCCATCATGCAAGTGCTTAGGATAAGGAAATGAGGCTGGATTCATGAGCTTCCCTCAATCCTTGTGGTTCACCCTCACTTTTCCCTCTGGAGCCTGGTGAAAAGGACTGACAAGTTCTCACATTCTGCCTTCTGGTGGCTCCCACCATCACCATACTATGACACCCCACTGTTTGAGCTCTGTCTACTACCCACTCCCTGCAGCCCTCCCTCAATGCATTCACTATATTCATGCACTTAGAGAGGAGACAACTATAGCCCACAGAGGGAGAGGTTCTTGCCCCAGGTCACACAGCCAATGAGGGGCAGACCCAAGGTCTGCTGTTTCCAAAGTTTTCCAGTTTAGTACAAGCCAAGTCCACCTAAGGGCCCAGAAGTTGCCAAGAATACATGAAAGGCTCCAGTCACTTCTTCCAGGAACCCAGGCTCTGGGGAATGAGCTAGCTTCTAACCCTAACCCTATATCCCCCTTAAATAAAGGTCCTCATTGAAGGAAAAGTTAGGCACACCCTTGAGTTTTTACAGCTGATTTTATGAAATGGCAACCATTCATGAAGTAGAATTACTCTCCAAGAAGCAAAGGAAACGGGCTCCCTGGGAGACAAAGGAAACTCTCAGCCCCGTGAGAAGAGGCTACTATGTGGCCCGTTTCACCTTCCAGCCTTTCGCTGTCCTCCCAGGGCCAGCACCTCTTCCCAGAGGCCCCGAGAACCTCCTGAACCTGGAGACCCTTGCTCTCTAAGGACACACTGTTAACCTCAGATTCGCTTCTCTGCTGTATTTCAACGTCTACGTCCTTTCTGTGGCTGGGAGCCAGGCAACCTAAAATTAAACCTGTTTTGGGGACCGGTGACACACCAGGCAAGATGTGGGCAGCAGGGGGCGCCGTGGGGTGATGTGATTTTCACCCTTTATTCAGTTCCACTTTAGGCTGTGTTTATGTTTCTGTTCCTTTAGTGGCGGTTTCAAACTGGCTGGCAACTGATTTTCTTCTGCTGTTTTTTTCCCCTGAGAATCTGTCTCCCACCCTCCATGAAAACGGGGCTTTGCTCCTCAGCGACTGGAAAATATAGTAAGTTCACAAAAATATTTCAGTGAATGCATGGATATAGAATAAAAACAGAAACAGAAGTACACTAAGGAATAAGCACAAAGCCACCAGCGCCATGTAAATACACTCAAAGATGATGATGGGGTGAGGGGGACAATTAGAGAACAGAGAGGACCGTTGTCATATAGGAGTTAGTGTCTGAGGTCCCTGGCCTCCGTGTTAGTCTGCATTTTCTCAGTCAATACGGATTACAAGCCCTACTGCTGTTGACACGGGCACCTGAGAAATGTTTTCACATTCCCAACAGCTTCTCAGATACTAGGCTTTATATAATTTGTACTTCTTTGATGTAGAGTGAGGAGACTGTTGACACATTAGTCCAATGCTCAATACTCAGCAGACCGACTTTCAGAGCAACAGACAACCGCATGCCATGTGCCTCCCAAAGATATAAAAATTGATCTGTATTGGTTTTATACTGATTTTTCCTGGCAAATAATTAGTACAAACTTCATTTTTAGAATGACATCTGTGAGGAATCCATAGAAAAGCAGAATTTTTTTCCATGGAAAGTGATAGGTTATTAAAATATCTCTGGTTTTTTTTGTCTAAGGGTAGGAAACTAACAATCAAACTGTTTTAAGTGATTATTAAATAACTCATCTTAAAATTTCAGTTTCTTTTAATCTTACGTTTTACTTATCCCTTGTGTTTTTGCTTTTTTTTTTTTTTTTTTTTTTTTTTTTTTTTTTTTTTTTTTTTTTTTTTTTTTTTTTTTTTTTTTTTTTTTTTTTTTTTTTTTTTTTTTTTTTTTTGAGACTAGGTCTTGCTATTTTTGCCCATGGAACCGCAGGCTTTCGTTGCCCGGAGTACCACGACTCAAGCAATCCCCAGCCTCAGTTTCCCAGGTAGCTGGGATTAGAGGCGCGCGCCACCATGCCCAGCTATTTTTTTGGAACTACGTCTCGCTACAGGCCCCAGGCGGGACTCGAACCACGATCCCTAGCCCCAGCTGCTTCATAGGCTGAAGTTTACAGGCATGAGCCACCGTGCCCGGTCCTGTGTTTTTGCTTTCTTAGGAGTCACTATATCAGAGGAAGAGGATGGAACTTAGCTATCTCTGTAGTCTGTTTGTATAAGGTTAGGGATATTTTTACCCTTTGGTCAGCTAGCCATGCCTCAGTTTCTCCAGCTTTAAACAAAACTAGGGCTTAGAGAATCTTCTTTAGAAAATTGAAGATTGGGCCGGGTACGGTGGCTCATGCCTGTAAGCTTCAGCCTATGAAGCGGCAGGGGCTAGGGATCGCGGTTCAAATCCCACCTGGGGCCCGTAGCGAGACCTAGTTCCAAAAAATAGCTGGGCGTGATGGCGCGTGCCTGTAATCCCAGCTACCTGGGAAGCTGAGGCTGGGGATTGCTTGAGTCTGTGGTACCCCGGGCAATGAGAGCCTGCGGTTCCACGGGCAAAAATAGCGAGACCTAGTCTCAAAACAAAAAAAAAAGAATAGAAAAGAAAATTGGAGATTGGAAAAGTGTCTGTGAAGATCAGGTGACAAAATAAAGATGACAGTCTTTGATGTATTATGACTGTGTCTTTAATCTCCTGAACCTCTAGCAGAGCACAGAAGAGAAGTTACTCCCGAATTCACTGTACAAGACTCTGCCAAGTGGATACAAAGGTAGAAATCACTACCCAATACCATAGTCACCACTTTATTGTGCCCTGATTGTGCACTAGGTACTTTATACCTGGTCTCTCATCTCAACTACCCCACTAGATGATTAACAGTTCCCTTTATTATCCAGAGACATTAGACTTCTGAGTGTGTGTGTGTGTGTGTGTATGTGTGTGTGTGTGTTTTAGACTAGGTCTCGCTATTTTTGCCTGTGGAACTGCAGGCTCACGTTGCCCAGGGTACCACAGACCCAAGCAATCCCCACCTCAGCTTCCCAGGTAGCTGGGATTACAGGCGCATGTATGCCACTACTTTTTGGGGGGGACTAGGTCTCACTACTTGCCCCCGGTGGGACTTGAACCACGATCCCTGGCCCCAGCCGCAGCTTCCTAGGCTGCCACTTGCTCATGCGCCACCATGCTCGGCCCAGACTTCTAAGTTTTAAAGAAAGACATGTTGTTAAGTATAAGAGCTGGAGTGTGGACCCAATGTTGTCCCAGGGCCTGAGTTCCTTACTTGACTAAAGTAAACTTACCGGTAGATTATACCTCGAGCTGACGTGACTGATTATTAAAGACAGAGATTTCATTACCGGAATATTTTCATCTATTAGTTTTGTTTGAAAATTCTTTTAGTCCACAGAGAACAAAACATTTCTTCCCTACAGACCAGTTAAATCCATGTAACAGATCTCAGTAAGTATAGCTCAAAGGGTTTTTATTTATTTATTTATTTTTATTATTTATTTATTTGTTTTGAGACTAGGTTTTGCTATTTTGGCCCGTGGAACCACAGGCTCACGTTGCCCTGGGTACAGGGGTACTACAGACTCAAGCAATCCCCAGCCTCAGCTTCCCAGTTATATGGGATTACAGGCTCATGCCACCACACCCAGCTATTTTTTGGGAACTAGGTCTCGATACAGGCCCCAGGCGGGACTCAAACCGCGATCCCTGGCCCCGGCCGTGGCTTCCTAGGCTGCCACCCACAGGCATGAGCCGCCATGCCCAACCAAGTTTTTATTTATTTTTTTAATGGTATAAATATCTTATAGTTCTTTTTTTGTAACATTTTTTATATTAAATAATTTATTTATATATAAATTTCACATCTTTGTGATCTCTGGGGTTCACCCACCCCTCCCTGACCATTCCCACCCTGTCCCATCCCCTCAAAGGGTTTTTAATTGAGAAAACACTATATAAGCAGGGTGTGGTGGCACACACCTGTTGTCTAAGAGCTGGGAGGAAAGAACTTGTGATCACTTGATTTCCCGGGTTCAAGACTACCCTGGGCAACATAGCAAGACCTGGTCTCGAAAAAGTGGCTGGGCACAGTGGCGGGCACCTATAATCCCAGCAACATGGGAGGCTGAGGCTGGGGATCACTTGAGTCTGCGTTATTCCAGGCAACATAGAGAGAGCTGGCCTCCGAAAGAAAGAAAGAAGGAAGGAAGGAAGGAAGGAAGGAAGGAAGGAAGGAAGGAAGGAAGGAAGGAAGGAAGGAAGGAAGGAAGGAAGGAAGGAAGGAAAACATTATATAATTTTTTTTTTTTTTCAAGATGAAACTGTGTTCCCAGTCAGCAAAATTATGTGAGAGAATGCCAAGGAAGTAGGCACACACATTCACTGAATGTTGGCAATCTGAATGAATAGTTTGTCCTTTAAAAAACATTTCTGGTAGATTATACCTAAAGTATGGGGAGAACATTGAAGACCTCATGGTTTTTTGCCTTCTGTCAAAATCAGAAACTCCAGATCTGGAAAATCAGAAGATACCTTGGGTCAAGAGCACCTGAATATGCTGCTGGAAATCCATGCATTATAAATTTTCTGTGAACCTATTTTAGGTCGTGTAAGCTCCCTTACAAGCTTCCAATTACCTGGGCATCTTTCCAAAAATCTAGTGACCTTGTGGTCAGGGAATACCAAATGATTTTGCTATTAGCACCAAAAATGCTAAATCAACATGTTAAATCTGCTAAAAACAAATAAAAACCCAGAACACAATGCAACCCAAGTTAAACAAAACTTTTGACATTTTTTTTGACAGTTTAAATCCTTTACTATCATTACAACATGTAATGCTGATTCTGTACCCATCCTGGGATCTTGTTTTACTAATTTAGCAAGAATAGAGGCATTCCCTCTTGTCTTAGATGGGTTCTTTTCCTCCTTCTGTTCCATATCTATAGGTGCTCCATGCTAAATGCCTTCCTTTCTCACAATACATACAATTACTTGGAGAGCTCACCTTCCAAGATGGCCTCTGGTGGTCATGCACTTTTTCAAGCTCCTTCCTCACTGGACTGGGGTTGGTCTGTTCAACAAGTCATGACAGGAGTGAGTGCTCCCTCTGAGTTAAGTTGCCTTCCAGATGCTCATTTCCCCCCAAGAATCCTACCCCTCAGCCTCCCAGGTAGCTGGGATTACAGGCACGTGCCACCATGCCAAGCTATTTTTTGGGACTAAGTCTTGCTATGTTGCCCCGGGCGGGTCTCAAACCCGTGAACCCAAGCAATTCCTAGTCTCAGCCTCCCTTCCTAAATTGGGATTAAAGGTGCACGCCATCACACCCAACTGGAATTTATCTTCTTCCAGTGGATTCACGTTCAAAGGATCCAACACATACACCTGTTGTCTGTTCTAAAAGATATTCGCAAACCGATCACAAGTTGTTCCTGAATTGTTCTCTCTGCATTCATGTTATCTCAACTGCAATGCAACTTACATCACATGAAATAATTTAGGTAATGATGATCTGCCATGTATGAAGGGTCTGTTATGTGCCAATGTTGTGCTGTGTACTTTTACCTGCACTACCTGGTTTAACTTCAAATTCTGCCAAACCAAAAAAAAATTTTTTTCACCCTCAAGTTATTGGAGAGGAATCTAAGGTTCAGAAATGACAAATTTGCATATATTCACACACTTAGATGGTTGAGGTGAGGAAGGAAGGCAGGATTCAGATAGATGACCTTCTGACTTCTTTTTGTTTGTTTGTTTGTTTGTTTGTTTTGAAGACTAGGTCTCGCTATTTTTGCCTCTGGAACCACAGGCTCTCGTTGCCTGGTATACCACAAACTCAAGCATTCCCCAGCCTCAACCTCCCAGGTAGCTGGGATTACAGGCGCGCACCACCACGTCCAGCTATTTTTTGGAACTAGGTCTCACTACAGGCCCCAGGCGGGACTCGAACCGTGATCCCTAGCCCCAGCCGCTTCATAGGCTGAAGCTTACAGGCACAAGTCACCGTGCCCGGCCAACCTTCTGACTTCTAATGTCAGACTGTTCTTCTAGGTCATACGCTATCTTGCCCCTCCCCTGATCTTGGACTGTGGTCAGGTGGGCATCACTGGCTCCTCAGATGTTGATCTAGGCCATGTGTATTCTGCTCAGGGTAAAGGGGAGGCTCTCAGCAGAGAAAAAGAAATTGAATGGGAAAAATAAATAAAAGATAATATTGAAGGCTTATTATATTTTTTTAACATGGGAAAAAAAGAGATGTGCTTATATGTTAAAGAGAAAGACTGAAGAGCAAAGCTCAAGTCTTAAAAATCACAGGTGACGTTTACTACCCCTGCTGTGTGCCAGAGGCCTGCTAAGCACTTTACCAGGATCACCTCACTGATCAACACAACACACTTATGAAGTAGGTGCTATTATCCTGCTGTTTTACAAGTGAGAGAAGAGAGGTTTTATCCAAGGTCACCGGAGAAGGGGATTTAAATGCGGAGGGTTCAAACTGCTGTGAGTAGGATGCAGGCGCAGACCTGGGCTAGTAGGAAATTCAAGCTTCTGTTGAAACAGCAGCTGGTAAAAACCAAGTATTTACATTAACTATGAGGTTATGATGTCCTTCAGGGTAGATATGTCTATATCTATATATAATTCTATCAACTTCTTTTTGGGAAGAGAATTCAACCTAATAGCAAAAAAAAAAAACAATGTAGAATAGTTGCTGGAAAGGAAATGAGTTATGACAATAAAGATTCTATTTAGGAATTTGGCACCCAGACTCTAAGTGGAAGAAAATTTTTTAAGTCTTAGTGGAAGAATGGGGAAAATCTTGGTTAAAAAGCAATGGTGCTCTAATAGTTGCAATTAATGAAAAACGAGAACTTAACTTGTACATACATAGGCCTGTATCTTTAAGTCCTATTTCAAGCACTAATTTGTATTAAACAAAATTGTTATGGGGGAAGTAAGAAAGTTTTGTTCACTTGAGTGCTTTCATTGTTAAATCCTCTGATGATTTCAGTCACATCTGGAACAAGTTTACGATTGGGCTCTACTGCCAAATACAATGATCCAGTATTTATTTGGTAATATCCAGAAGAATCACAAGGAGAATGCCAAAAGGAAATCATCTATAAAGTTCATGTAGGCTTATAGACCTTATCTGCAATTTCAATCAATACAGACCAAATGTATCATCCAAATTTCTTTTTAATAAATAAATTATTGATAATAGACAAAAACAGGAGACATGGAGAACTAGATAGAGCATAAAGGCTATTGGCAAGAGATTACCTGTTAGAAAGACAGGACTGTCAGCACATGCCTGTAAGTGGCAGACTAGGAAGTCACAGCCGGGGCCAGGGATCACGGTTGGAGTCCCACCGGGGGCAAGTAGCATGAACTAGTTCCAAAAACATAGCTGGGCGTGGTGGCACGCGCCTGTAATCCCAGCTGAAGCTGGGGATTGCTTGAGTCTGTGGTACTCTGGGCAACGTGAGGCAAAAATAGCGAGACCTAGTCCAAAAAAAAAAAAAAAAGGCAGGACTGTCAAAACAAGCTAACAACCAAATTGAAGTACACAACTTGGGGTGGGGTGGGGCAGGAGACAGTGGGAATGGTCAGGGAAGGTGGGGGTTGAACCCCGGGATTACAAAGATGTGAACTTTATATATCAATAATTTAATTAAAAAAGAAAAGGAAGACAGGACTGGACTGCTTTTGAAATTCAAGGAGCAATAATGATCTCCAGTTTCCTTCTCAAAGGGAAGAAAGAAATTATTCCAAATATTAAAAGTAGATTGGTAAAAATCATCGTTGTGTGTTTCTGGGAAAGCTGTTTTCTCCCCTGTGCCCTCCCCCTTTAAGTAGGGCAGGCTATTCAGAATTGAAAACCTGCAGGCCAAGTTTCTAAGATAAACAAGACTTTGTGGCTTTCAATGGGTCCTGTCTTGAGAGCTGATTTAGTTTGGAAAAGGGGGTAATGAGGATTTTTAAATAAAAGGAATATGGACTTACAAATAAATAATGAGGTTAAAATTTCTTGGGGTTTGTTCCTGGCACTAATATTTCTCCAAAGCAGCTTCAAGCAGATATCTAAGCCAGTTTGGCTAAGCCCAGAGCTGGCTGTAAAGAACTGTGAAAAAAAAAAAAAAAGAGAGAGAAGTGTGAAAATCATTCAGAAGTGGGAAACAGGCGATGTGTAAGGGGTTCCCAGACCTGTCAATGGGAGTGTGTTGGCTTCCCTCACTGACAAGCAAGTCTTGGGCCACGGTAGAGTGTGAAAGAATTCTCCTCAACTCAAGACACTTTCTACTCAAAGCTAGCATCAAAATCCACAGGTTAGGGCCGGGCACAAATAAAGGCATGTGCCTTTAATCGCAGCCTAAGGAGTGAGGCTGAGACTGGGAATCGCTTGAGTCTGTGGGTCCGAGACCCACCTGGGGCAACATAGTGAGACCTAATCTCAAAAAAATAGCTGGGGCCGGGCATGGTGGCACATGCCTGTAAGCAGCAGCCTCGGAAGCCATGGCGGGGACCAGGGATTGCCGTTCAAGTCCTGCTTGGGGCAACGTAGTGAGACCTAGTTCCAAAAAAATAACTGCTACCTGGGAAGCTGAGGCTGGGGATTGCTTGAGTCTGTGGTACCCCTGCAGTTCCATGGGCAACGTGAGCCTGCAGTTCCACGGGCAAAAATAGTGAGACTTTGTCTTAAAAAAAAAAAAAAAGCAAAAAAAAAAAAAACAAAAAAAAACTGGGTGTGGTGGCGGGCACCTGTAATCCCAGCTACTGGGAAGCTGAGGTTGGGGATCACTTGAGTCCATGGTACCTTGGGCAATGTGAGTCTGTGGTGGTTCCCTGGGCAAAATAGCAAGACCTAGACTAAAAAAAAAAAAAAAATCCACAGGTTAAGGGCTCAGTTTCCAAAGACTGCCCTCCAATTCAGAGGTCAGCTACCAGCCCAGGCTGTCCTGTGTGCTTCTGACCTACTGGCTATAAATCAGAGGTTGCCACAGTATCCTCCTCAGGTTTGACTAATTTGCTAAAACAACTTACTAGATCGCTGGTTTATTAAATAGAATATAACTCAGCAAAGGATATAACAGCCAGATGGAAGAGATATGCCTAGAGCATGTTGTGGGAAAGGTTCAAAACTTCTCTGACTTCTCCAGGTGCACCATTCTCACCAGATCTCCTTGTTCCACCAATACAGCATTTCTGCAAAGCCCTCTCCTCGTGGGTTTATATGGAGACCACTGAAAGCTGGCACTAAGGAAACAAGGACACCAGGACTGGCAAGAAGCAGGTTTATTAGTACTGGTACTGACTCAGCAGATTCATATCCAAAGGCTGAGCACCCCTACCAGGAAGTTAAGCCTTTTACATGTCCAGGAGTTGGGTGGGCTATCATTGGTGGTAGTACATGACCTGATGTGATGGAAGATAGAATAAGGAAGACTGAAGAAGAAGCAGTCAGTCACAGGTTGTTTATCTAGACCCCCCTAGGCTGCGTTTTGTAGGTTAATATGCTTCAGCATATTTCAGGTCCTCATGCTTCACTACATTACTCAGCATAATTCACTGACCATTGGCAATTAATTCAACCTCTAGGTCCTCTCCCCTTGCAGGAGGCCAGGGGGTGGGGTTAGAAGGTCCAACCATCTAGTCACATGATTGGTTCTACTGGCAATCAGCCTACATCCCTATGGGTTTTCCAAAAGTTACCTCCATTAACATAACAACAGACACCTTTTACTTTCTCAATTTTCGGAAATTCCAACATTTTTGGGATTTGTGAGCAAGAAGCTGAATGATGACCAAACATGTATGTGATAAGTCACATAGCACAAACTGTGTGTAAGACCAGTTTTAGAAGACAACATAAGCATTTTGGAAAAGCATTTATTTTTTTAGGAAAGTTGGGGGGGGATTGACACTACTTTGAGTTAGATAGAATATGTAGTTGAGTATCAGAAATGAAAATAGTCTGTTGTTATTGTTGGCTGATATTTGCTTGAAATACAAGACTGTAAAACTAAAGTCTGGTTTACAGTGCCTCTTGACTCAACAAAAAGTAAGATGAGAAGTTTCACTGGCAGCATAGTTGACAGATTTATTTTTTTTCTTATGAAGTTTTTGGTTTTTATTGGGGTACAGAGGTGGATGGGTGTGTGGGTAGGAAATGTCATGATGGGCTATATCTCATGAGTGGGCAATGTCCCTGTTATTCTCCCTGGGGTACTTTTGACAGCTTTTTCTTTTTCTTGGAGCCACTGCTGTTACTGCCAGATTTAGTTTAGTATCTGCCAGGCCTGGGAGGCTCAGCTGCAGACCACCTCTGGGGCTAGGTCAGAGCCAGGAGCAGGGAAGAGGAAGAAGAGAGTGGAGTAGTCAGCCAGGGTTAAAAGGATGTGATGGATTTCAACTCGCATTATTGATCTTCTTTTTTCTTGCTTCAATTATCTCTCAGGTTTAATTCCTTTACACTTGGTATCTTCCTGGTACCAGTTAACTTGAATTGGCTTTGTGAAAAAAAAAAAAACACCCATCAGACAAGTAGGGTTTGTTCCCAGGGCAAATTTAGAGACCGTAGATGCTTAGTATTCACTGATTTTTTAACACTATAAATGGTCTCGTTTTATTTAGTTTTTCTGAAATTATATAAAATATTCAATAAATTCTAATTATATGCACTTTTATAAATTTTACTGAGGTGAATACTAGCAAGGATCTTGTGAACAAAAGTGGTTCTGTTCACTCAAAAGAGAGACCACAAGACTCAGGTGAGCGAGTTACACACGTGAAATGATTTGAGTGTGTCCAGGTAATTCGAATTATTCCCACAAGTTAGCACGGGCCCTTGACCACAGACACAGTGCTTTCTGCTACCCACAGCTGCTCTTCAGGAACCTGAGGGCTTAAAAGCCAACAGAGCCTTCTTTATTCTCTCCTAATATGGTGGGAGGTGCCTTTTCTCCTATCTCTGTCCTTTCTTTTCCTCTACCTCTGTCTTGGGATTCTTAGGTCAGACAGCAATCCCTGCTGCTCACCATGCTAAATGTAGCCAGAGTTCTAGAGGCTTTTGCTGGCTTCTGCTGGGAACCAGGTTCCTTCACTAACAGGTGCAACCTTTCAGATAGTTCTAGTAGAAGTGATTTGTTGTCTTTGCTGACGTGGAGAGTCACAGAGTGGAGCATGACATGGACCCTCAGGGGAACCCTGTCTTTGAGCTGGGCTGATGTCACTTGTGGCTTGATGTGATGTGATGTGCACCATTTTGAAGTTGTTGGTAAACAGATTGGTAAATTGTGCTGCCTTGACTCTGAGGGTCTCTGTCCACTACCTTGACTATCACCCTGCTTGGGTAATTTTGAATTTTAGCTAACAACTGATTTCTGTGTTCAAATATATATTTTATTAGGTTTGTAGATCACATGGAGGTTGGTAAAATAATAAAAGGGCAAATTTACCAATGATATGGCATAAATAAGTGGTCATAAATGGGATGAGATTTCAGAGGAGGTGAAATTATGGTAGTAATTTACTTGCATCTTAACATGGTTTATGGTTATCACTTCATCCTTGAGCGAGAAGGTGAGTAGAGAAATGAGTACATTTGTGACAAAGAATGGTTGTTCAGTTACTATTTGTAACTGAATAAATAATTGAATACATATCTGAATGACAAGTAGATCTATCATCTCAGGATCTTTGATTTTAATTATCTTCACTCTTGTAATCCAAGCACCCAGTATGGACCACATGCTCTAAGTAAGGTTTGGTCTAGGATACAAAGCTGAATCCAACTAAAGACCACTAATCAATTTATTTTTTTCTTTTTTTTTTCTTTTTTTTTTTTTTTTTTGAGACTAGGTCTAGCTTGTTGCCCGGGGTAGTCCCGATCCCACAGACTCAAGCGATACTCAGCCTCAGCCTCCCAGATGGCTGGGATTACAGGTACCCACTACCACACCCAGCTGCTTTTTTCGAGACCAGGTCTGCTATGTTGCCTGGGATAGTCTCGAACCCATGAACTCATGTGATCCCTGGTCTCTTACCTCCCAATGATATCGGGTCGGGGCACAAGGCAAAAGCCTCCAAATTGCAAACCCCAAGGTCCGTTTCACCTGCGCCTAGCAGTTGCACCTGAGCCTAGCAGTTGCACCTGAGCCTAGCAGTTGCCACTCCAAATTACCAATTAACAACAGGGTTTTATTAACAAGGGAGCCGAACAGGGAGAACAAAACATCGTGAAAGCCACACGTGGCAGTTATCTTACCCCAGTCACCATTCTCAGACCCAAAGGTCCCCAAGGCACAGTCCAATCAATGACGGTTCCTTTGCCCCTCTGAACCTCAGAGGAAGGCACTTTGGCAAAGTCCAGTCCTTTCGCCGGCGTCTCCTCTTTCCTTTCTTTTCTCTCGGTGTCCCACGCTGCTCGACTTCTCCCAGGTGCTTCAAGCTTCTTCCACGGTGGCTGATGAATGAATCAGCCTTCCAAATCGCTGGCCGTCTCTAGGTACCAGCTCTCCACA
>PVHY01030240.1:0-13593 GCA_004024945.1 Uropsilus gracilis
TGACCGACAGGCGACCCCCAGCCTGTCTGCTCCTGCTCTCCCTGAGCGGAGGCCCTCTGGCAAGAGGACACAGAGCGAGCCAGCTTCCCACAGAGAAAGAAGCCGCAGCCGCAGCCCCGAGGGTGCCCCCGGTCCTTGCAGGCACAGCTTCTCAGGGCCACTCTGCCGTGAGCGGCGAGGGAGGAAGGGGCCTCGCCAGCCTGAGCGTGACCCGGGTCACGCAGAGCACCATGGAACTGGCTTGAGTAGTTGACGATGCCTCCACTCACATGCCAGTGAGTCAGGCGGCGGCGTCTCTTGGCTGCTGAGAGAGCGTCTAGGCGTAGCTAGCTGTTGGGAGCCGTGTGCAGGGAAAGAAGAACGAGATGGAAGAGGTGGGTAACGATCGATGAGGCCAGCTCGTGGATCGGAGTTGGCGAGCACGACCACATCAGCTTCATTACCAGCCTGGGGCCCTGACAGACCTTGGCAGGTGATTACCAGGAAGGCGATAAGGAAGGGAAAACCCCGGATCCCGTAGTATGTGGCACATAGGCAGGCGGATGGGGGATTTGGGAAAAACACCTGCGGGGTGAACATCTTTATCTTCCAGGGACGTGTCTCTCTGATGGGACATTCCTAGGAGGTTGGGCGGCTGCAGTCACAGACAAGAGACTTGCCAGGAATCATCTCTAGTTTGTCAGAGACAGATGAGAAAGGTGTTCCTTTGCCTCCGGCACAGCTCTTTATCTGTATCGATGCCCCACAGCTAGTGGTTCAGTCATTCACCCCAAAATCTCTCTGCTCCCAGTGTTAGGGGAGCCACAGGCCCTCACCTGGTGCTCACCGACGAGAACCTGGTGCTGAGTTTGGTCCCATGGATGGATGGGCAAAATGTACTTCTCAAAGGCAAGATTTTGAATAGTACGTGTGTCGTCGTGCCCCCGCACCAACTCCAGAGGGGGCGATTTTCAAGGAAGCAAGCACAGTTGATCAGATTTGAGGTGAACCAACCCAAATGCCCCCAAACAGACGCATGGCTGAAAAAGATGTGGTCTATGTACACAACGGGATATTATTCATCCATCAAAGCAGACAAACTTAGGTCATTCGCAGCAACATGGATGGAGCCAGAAGGAATCATGTGAGCAGAAATAAGTCAGAAATAAAAAGATATACTAGAATGTCTCACTTATGGGAGGGATAGAGGGAAACAAACAAATGGACAAGAATAATTTAAAACTGCCAACAGAACTGAAGCCTAGAGCAAGAGAGGGGAGGGGAGTAAAACTGGGGGGAGGGGGAGGGCACAAGAGATAAAGGTGGTTTATGGGTGACAAGGTGTTGGGAGAACCTCAGGGTAGACAATGATGTAAAATTTTATATATATATATATGCAATCAATAAAAAATAAAATAAAAGATTCGGGGCTAACCGATTCCAACATGGCTGAAAAACTCTGTACTGAAAAACAACCTTGCTGGGAGCTTTCTTTGGACTTCATAAAAACACACGTCACAGGAGCAGAGGTCGCCATTACAGTCCTTGGAGGGGTCTGCTGGTCCTCATGCTGGTGTCTGTGGCTGGAATCGGGGTCCCGACTGAGATGGCACTGACATCTTCAGCCACCCCAGAGTTTCCTGGGTCAGGGAGTGAGCTAGGAGGACAGTGGCGAGAAAGCGTACCCAGTCATGAGATGTCACCATGGTGCAGACTTGGTTCCTCATCTGTGGCCCCCAGGTCTGCCTGGTGAGGCGTCTCAGATTTCCCTACAGCTCCCCCGCACAGCCAGTCCCGGGCCCGAGGGTAAATTCTAGTATTTCTGGCAGAGCCTGATGTCAGCAGCGGAGACTGGAGAACTGGCTCTTCCTAAAAGGAGACCTCCCTTCACTCGGGTTCGCTTCCTGGTTTCCAAGACTCAGAAGGATCACTGAAATGTGACGCTTTGCAGGAGCAAATTATCTCCACGGGCCCTTGGGGTTCACAATCTAGAACCATCGTTACGTCAACACGGAGACTTCCGTCTCAGAAAATGCTCAGCATCTCCCAGGTGCTCAGAAGGAGCAAGGGAGGTCTCCGGGGGCAGCTGCTGAACTACAAACATACACACCCCGAACAAGGATGGGCTGGGAGACACAGACACTAGCTATAAATCCTCTCCAACCAGAGCTCCCCTCATGGGGAGGTGCGTGGGAGTGGGGGGGGGCTTTTTTTCAGCGAGGATGAACAGAGAAGGCAGGAGCTACACGGAAGCAGCTCACAGGACTGGGCAGGTGGTCAGTTGAACCCCAGCACAGCTGGGGCCTGAGGGTGCAGGATTCCCCACAGGAGGGATGTTGCGGTGTCACTATTCACAGTGGCCCTCCCTCATGGGGCTAATCAGAGACCGGTCACAGAGAACCTAAGCTGCGAGGACCTCATTCTCCGAGGCACACCCCTTGGTGGCACCCCCCCTCCCAACACGTGGCCATGTGGTCCTCCACGGGCTATTTTAGTTTTCAAAATTGGAATCTGGCTGATGGTCAAAATCGCCACTGAAGACAAGGATGGCTTGACCGCCCCGTGACACTGCAAAGAAGGGTCGTGGAAGAGCTATCTTGGCCGGCCAGAGGGGAGCTCCGCTCAGTCTGGGAGAACACGCTCCCTGCACGGCTGTTTTGGGGTAAAAAGATGCAACTTTTCATTGTTTCACAAATCCAGCTTGGACACATTAAGGCCACTGCTGTTTTATATGCACAACAGGGGCAGAGAACTCGCAAGAGATTAAAAATCATGTTCTTGTGGTTTTCCTTTAAAAACTGCAAATTTGAATTCAATTTGGAAAAGCATGGCGCAGGGACAGAGCTGGGCATGAACAAAGCTGGGAAAGACAGTCACCCTGCCCTCCAGAACCAGCGGGAAACACAGACACCCTGCCCTCCAGAGCCAGTGGCTGTTTCCAATTACTCGCCAGCTGGGCCCCAGGCTGCTTGGCCCTAGGGCGGGATGTGAGCTGCCGGCTGGAAGTGGGCACAGTCTACCCTGCAGCTCCAACAACTGTGTGGACAACTCAAGGAGCTCAAGAAAGGAAAACGAATGCCAAAAACAAAGGAAAAGATCACAGAACGACTTCACCCTTTCGCCTCTCAATGCAAAGCCGGGTTGTGCAGGTGGACAGAGTCCATCTGTGGGATGCCATAAATGGGTAAGAGACATGCCTTGGATAAAGGAACACCCTTATCTATTCTCGCCCGTCTCTGGCAAACCAGAGATGGCGTCAGCAAGTCTCTCAGCTGTGACGCTGCCCCCTCACCTCCTAGCATGGCCCCACCGGAGAGACACGTCCCTGAGAGATAAAGGTGTTCACCCCACAGGTGTTTTCCTGCTGGGTAATGACTCCCCATCCTCCTACCCCACCTGCTATACCTGCTACACACCACGGCATCCTGGTTTTACCTTCCCTACTGTCGCACTGTGACCATGCCTTCTCCAGGGTGTTTAAGGGGCTGGAACCTCTAGTAAACAGCTCAGGTCATGCTCCTGAGCCCTGGTCGACGACTCCATCTTAGACTGTCTCAGTTTCCTCCACCCATTTTTCTTCCGGCCCACCTCCGGCCTCCAACATCCGTTCTAGCGGCCCTGAGAAGAGCTGTTGGTGGCACAGAGAACAAGAGCACAGAACAGGTGAGCTCGATCCCCGCCAGGCTGTCTGCAAGGGCAGCGGGAGACCCTCTTCCCACTCACAGGAGACAGACAGACACCCTCTGGACACAAGGACACACCCTCCAGGACATTAGTATCAGCAGAGCACTAAACTTAGCCACACTCGAGCTGCAGGGGAAACGTGCTGAATCGTCTTCAGGTGATGAAGACACAGCAGCTCGGGCTGCAGAGAAACGAGAGGGCTGTGTGGTGAGCTTCCGCTCCACGGAGGGGGCCAACGGGCTTCCTTAGCCCGGACACCTGTGCCGTGCCTCTGTCTGAGTCCATGCCCGCTGGGGGCCAGCCACTCTCCGCAGATGACTTGCCAAGGGAAGCTTCATGGGAAGGGACGGAGTTCCACGCCAGGCACCGAGGCAGTCTGAAGAGAACGGGGCTGGGAACCCATATTCACAGCCCCCCAATGCCACACGCCTGGGTTCATGGCTCTGTCCAGACCGCAGGGCGGATGGTCAGCCTGATCCTCTCACAGTGACTTCCGCGTGAGGGGAAACCCAAAGAAATCCAGGTCGTCACATAACAGCTCCAACACTAAAATCACACCTGTTGACCCAAGAATGTCCCCATGCAACACTACGTTTCCAGCCACCATCTAGAGGCTTTCGGCAGAATGTGTCTACCCCATTAAATACCGAGCTGCCCGGGGGGACTTTTCTTCCTCCTCTCAAAGTGTCACTTTATGAAAAATGTCGTTGACGGACAACCCTGTCATGTGGAGGGTGCGACGTCCTATCGAGCCGCGCACTCTTTCCCTTTCCGCACCGTGTCCTCCAAACAGGGAAGATGTTCGTGGGATGGAAAGGAAACAGAATACACTGAGATTTCAGGTGTCAAGACACACAGAGAAATATTCTTCCAACAAGGGCTGATACCTTAGTCTAAAGTATTTCCAAACAAGTTACACAGAAACCGGACGCAGCAATGTCCAGTCTAAACTGGACACTAAACTGGACACTGAACTTGGCTGAACTCAGGTTTAAGGCCATGGAGAAGCTAAGGCAGAGCCCACACCTGGCGTTCTTGGCCTAGAATGTTCTACACCATCAACCAGCCACCCTCCCGTGTCAAGACAAAGTCCACCCATTCAAAAATGCACTCTTCTCGTGTGAGCTTCCCAGCATCAGATGGACAGAAGCTCCAGACAAACAACCAAAGGCTTTTCTAGTGACTCTTCCGAATGCCCATTCAGTAGACGGCTGGGTTTCCGGCTCATCCGGCATCCTCCATCCTGCAGGTTTTGAAGATGCCGCCAGCAGAATGTGCCGCCGCCCAGTAGAAGTGTTTTCCAAAGACATTCGTTTTAAATGAATGTGCTTGGCTAGGCGCCTGCAATAAAATTCTTTTTATTTTCTTCTGTTACAATGGCAGCCTGTGGAATGACCAGTCTTCTTCAAAAATCTGTAGAGTTATTGCTTCTTTCCTGCCCCAGGCCCATCATTTGTTTCTCATTGGTGTGTGCTACACGATAATCCTCATTAAAACAAACCCGAGCCCAGCCAAGACTTGGGATCTTGCCACTTGGGTGTAAGTTCACTGAAAAAAGTCTCAAAGCCTCGTAACTCACTGCAAACCACCCTCTCCCAGCTGCTCAACTGATACCTACCTCGGCTGGGCGCGTCACAGCTCCCAGACTCTTAAAACAGTCTGCCTTTGGTAAGTAGATATTTTTCCCTTATAATAAGCAAGTGGAGAGAAGAGAGTCGTCACTGTAGTCTTCTCTTCCCACACTGGAAACATTCCCTCTCCCAGACACACACACACACACACACACACACACGTTTCACTTCTATGTGTACTGCAAGAGGCACAGTGTACATGATGTGCAAATAAAGTCTTTATCAGTTGCCTGCTGAACAATCCCATCACTCGAGAATGCCCCAAATCAGACAGAACCTAAAGGTCGGATCACACCCTGCAGACAGTCCTGGGGTCATTTACTCATCTTGACCATTGTTCGGGCCCATGAGCTACAGTTGGCAGACAATGAAAGATGTCTTAAAATATTTTTTTTCTTTATTTTAGGTTTGGGCAAAGAAACTGTTTGGGATGTTTCACAGAAGTTTCTATTGCCAAAACAACCCCTGATTTGATTCAGAGCATTTTCCAGAGTCACATGTAGAAGGTTGTGACCCCATATAGGCAGCTCTGAAGAACAATTCTTGAATATGCACCTACCCACTGAAGGTAGGCAAGTGGCACTCAATAGTGGCATCATTCATTCATCTTGAAAACAACATTTGCACCTCACACCAGAGGGATAACTACTATTAAAAACAAAAACAAAAGCAGAAAATAACAAGGGAGAGAAAAATCGAAGCCTTTTTCCCTGTGGATAGGGTTGTAAAATGGTGCCCCCATCATGGAAAATAGTGACATTTTCTCAATAAAACAAAACCAGAATTACTCCATGATCCAACATTTCCACTCTGGGTATATAAAATTGAACAGTCTTTAAGAGATTTATATAGTCATGTCCATAGCAGTTATTTGCAACAGCCAAAAGGTAAATGTAACTCAAGTATCTGTCAACAGGTAAATGAATGAAAGACTGTGGTATATCTGTATGGTAGAATATTACTCACCCTTCAAAAAGAAGGTAATCCTGACACAGATTACATCTTGAGTACAATGTGCTAACTGAAAAAAAGCCAGGCAGAAAAAGGACAACTACAGCATGATTCTAAAATCAGGTCAAAATGGGGGCAGAAGCCTCTAACCAACAAGCCACAGGTCCATATCACCCATGCATAGCGGTTGCCAGACAAAAGTAGTTTAAACAACAGGGTTTTATTAACAAGGGAAATTATATGGGAATCAAACAGGAAAACAAAAACTCCTTAATGCCTAATCACCATTTAGTCCAAAAGTCCCAAACATATATCCAGATGGTGCCCTTTGTAGGCACTGCCAAGTCCAGTCTTTCTCCAGCGTCTTCTCTTTGCTTCTTCTGTCTCCAATGTTCCGAGCTGCTCCACTTCTCCAAGGCTCTTCAAACTTTTCCAACAGATGCTGATGCAAACTCAACTTTCCAAATCTGGCGCCTTGCTGCGGCTCCACACATTCCTTACCAGGTCTGCCTTCAGTGATGTTTGGCCAAATCCACCAGGCCTACCCTCAGCAGCCCCTGGTCACCCCTGATCTGCTGTTCTAGCATCCATCTCCACACCGGCTACATCTCCGCCAGCCATTCTCCCACCATGGCTCTTCCCCACCTCCAGCTCACTCTTCCAGAGGCTTCCCCTGGCCAGGCCACATGAGCCTGTTCTCTCAGTCTGCCATTCTCATCTCTCTTCCTTTTTTTTTCTCCTCGCTCCTCCCTTTTTATACGCCCTCTCTTCCCGCTTCCCATTTTCTCTTGTGGGGTCTTACTCTCAGACACTGCCCACCAGGGTATTTTGGCATCCATACAGTTTTTAACTGCATCAATTCCTTCCAGACGAGGTGCAAGGTCATGGTCATGTTCATGGAGACAGAAAGTAGAAGTATGATTACCAGAGGCTGGGGAAGAAGGAGCAGGGATTTCTTAGTGGGTTTGGAGTTTCTGCTCCACAAGATGAAAATGCTGGGGAGATGACATGAACAGTAATATGCACACCCTGAGTTGGAAATAGTGATGGCTGTAAACATCAAGTTATGTGTATTTTACCACAAATTTCACTGTATTCGAAAGCTGCTAAGAGAGCAGATATCAAAAACCCTCATGACGAGGAAATGAAACTGCAGTTACATTTGGATGTTAACTTGACTTGCTGTCATGATCATTTCACAATATATGCAAATATCAAATCACTATGTTGGCTACCCAATTTAATGTTATATTTAATGATACCTCAATAAGGTAGACAATGATGTGAAAATGTATTGTATACATATACATGTGCAATCAAACTTTTTAAAAAAGTTAGAGGAATGGCATATGTTCATGCTTATAAAGTAATAGAAAGGGGCCGGTGTAGCTGGCATCAAGCTGATAGCGGAATGCCTATTATCTCCACAGAAGGAAGGGACTTCAGAAAGGGAACAGTCAAGAAGGGGAATTTGTTTCATGTATTAAGAATTAAAATAAATGATTTAATAAATGTTTAGGGCTGGGCGTGGTGGCATGTACCTGTAATCCCAGCTAACTGGGAGGCCAAGTCTAGGGATCACTTGAGCTCACAGGTTCAGAACTATCCCAGGCAACATAGCGAGACCTAGTCTCTAAAAAAAAAAAAAAAAAAAAAAAAAAAAAAAAAAAAAAAAAAAAAAAAAAAAAAAAAAAAAAAAAAAAAAAAAAAAAAAAAAAAAAAAAAAAAAAAAAAAAAAAAAAAAAAAAAAAAGTAAAGTAAATATCTAAAAAGGAAAAAAATAATAATTTAAAATAAATGAACACATTGGCCATACATTTCACGCTTCTTAAAGGTGTTCTTATTATTGGTCATAATCATCACCCTCTTAAAAACTTGCATCCAGGTGGTACCGTGAAAAAAGAAAAATATATATTAATTAAATTACCGTTTAGTAAGCATGTTCGGCAATAGCAGTAATAAAATAAAATGAAGGGCTGAGGACTGAAGGACTAACCATCAAACTGAAAACAGAAATAGCTTCGACACCTTTACCGATGAAAAGCCATTTGGTCTCTCACTCAGGTTCTCTTTTCAAGCACCTTCCTCATTCCCTCCCTCACAGAGCAGATATTTTGGAGAGACCGCTTGCGGCTGGGCACCCCAGAAGATCCAAGGTCTTCATTTAAAGTTCTTGCAGGGATGGAAACACAGGCACCTAAAACGTGTCTGCTTCGAAAACTGCTCTTTTCCTGAAGGTGCTCGGTCCAGGTGCAACTTCAAAGACGCTTTCGGTCGCCTCTGAATCATCACGTGCTCTTCCAAGCCTGGCTTTGGAACTGCCCCCTTTCGAAGAAGAGGGGGTCAGATGGAAAGCTACAGACTTCAGGGGGAGAAGGGAATTCTGGTAAAATCTACTCTGTGGTCAGGTAGGAAAACACCATCTTGTTTGTCTTATCAGCACTAGCTTCCTATGCTGACTCACCTCTCCCCTCTGTCCCCTGCCCCAGCCCTCCTCGGCAGGGCACCACTGCTGGGGGTGACCCCTTTTTTAATTTTGTCACGTGGGTTCTCCCGCCTGCGTGCAAGCAATTGCCCAGAGATCAGACAGCAATAGGGGTGAACACACAGGTTTATTTACAGTCGGGGCAAAACAAAGAGTCTTAATAGTCCACACCCGCACAAGTACCCCAAACAGAAAGGAACCCCACTTCTGCTCCTTGGGGAGCCGCGTGGGGTTGACCTCAGTCCACAGTCACCAAGCTACGTCCTTGTCCTCTGATCTCTGTCACGCCCAACACGATGTTCCGCTCGGGTCTCTCTGGTTGCACTGTGGTTCAGCACTTTGTCAGGGTCACCTCTCTTCCACTGTCACATAGCTCCCGGCCCTTCAGGGCCCGATGCTGGGAAAGCCCCACAAGACTCCGCTTCTGGGTCCTTTTCCTCCAGGAGCCAAAACCTCCGAGATCTCCAAACTTGCCTCAGCTCTCTTTCCCAAAAGTCCGTGTCCTAGTCATTGCACCTTTCACTTTACACACACACACACACACACACACAGACATACACACACACACACATATTTTTCTTTTTCCTAAAAATCAAAGGCTCCAATTTCCTCTGCACACCCTCCAGGTGATACATTCTCTTCTCCAGGGTCCACACCCAGAATTTGCAACAAAGTCAAAGTCCCCCCTCCAGTTCAGGCCTCTTTTGCCTCTGTGTTTCCCAGACACAGCTAATGCAATGCCTACATTTTATGAACAAACACACCGTCCGTATTGGGGACAAATGCACCGCCCATCTTGGGGTCGCAGCAATGATACACGGTAGTGATGCAGTTGAAAATGGTATGGGCGCCAAAATGCCCTGGTGGGCAGAGTCTGAAAGACCCCACGCGAGAAAATGAAAAGCAGGAAGCGAGGGCATTCGGGTACCCACACAGCTTTTAACTGCGTCACTACCCTGTGTCACATCCAGCACCCAACTGGAAAGCCCACCCAAAACACTGAGGGGCATCGCTGAGAAAGCAGCCGGAAAGGAAACTGGCCGCATTTTGTCCCAACCTCCTCCTTCCTTCCACCCAGCCTGAGATGGCCTGTCCACCCCACCCCAGAGCCAGCCTTACCCCCTTGGGAAGCACCAGCATGCACCTCCCCTGTGTCCTGTGGCCCCAAACATCCCGCATGTGTGGGGTGGCCGGTGCTCTGCGCCTCGGGAGACAATGCCCCCCTCCAGGGCTGAGACCCCAACACACAGTGGGGGGCTCTTTTCGGGGGTGCAGGGAGACTCCAGAGAGGCAGCCGTGGGCACTCTTGCCTGCTCATGTTTCCAAAGGCAAGGAGGGAGACTGTACCACCAGCCGTGACTGATCTGCTCTTAAAAAGACCCAGTGGACTTGACTAAAAGTGTTCCAACCCCAGGTTTTCTCTTGCAAGTGATGTCTTCGCTGCATCAAAATAGAAAAAAAAAAAAAGAAAGAAAGTTGACAAGTTGCACAGATGCACTTCTTATTGGGGTCGAGAAAAACTAAATAGACCGTGTCCTGGAAGGTTCCTGGGTCTGACTGGTCCCCCTTCCTTGCAGCCCTGAGACCATGGCGACAGGAAGGGGCTCGCTGTGACCCGAGAGAGAGAAGGGGGCGCCTACTCCATCACCACCCTTGACGCTGTGTCTCAGGAAGGGCAGCTCGGGATTTCTGGAATCGGTGTCTGGCGGGAGCTGGTCCCAGGCTGGGGGAGCAGGACACTGGACCAGCCTCATGTCCCTGGTCTCCTGGGAGTCACAATTTCCCCCGGGACTATACCTCCCTCCCCCACTTTCAGCAGGGTCCTTGGCTGGGAAGTGGGGACGGGGGGCGGGGGGGGGTTGGTGACCGCCAGGACAGAGCCTTTACTTCTTCGAGACTTGCTTTTGATTTTATGAGCTGACACGGCGTCTCTTGCTCAAAAGCAGAAATCCTGCCCCTGGGAGCACAGCTGCAAATGCCTCCCCAGGAGAACTCGGAGGCCGAGACGTGGGAGCAGCCTTCGCAGCCCAACGCAGGACCCTGGCAGAATCCAGGCTGTTGTTTAGAACCGCCAGAGAAGAAGAGAGTTTCCCCCTCGCTACGGTGTGAGGTTGGGCGCTGACCCAGGTGTAAGGCGCCTGAGGGCAGCGGTGCTGAGGCTGAGCGCCAGAGCGCAGCCAAAATGCTGACGATGACGTGGAACCAAGATGGGAAGTAGGATCCCTGAGTCATCATATTCTTACAGCCTGAAAGACTGGGGGGAAGGGGGGGCAAGCAGGGGAGCAGAAAGGGGAGCAGAGAGGAAGGGGGAAGAGGGGGCCACATCAGAAAACGGGCCCCCGGGAGCGAGTGGTGAGGTGCGCAGCTCCCCCAATAGCATTGTTCCATAAACGATTAACCCATCGATCCAATTTGAAGAAGAGATAAACGACACAAAAGAGACACGTAAGGGCACATCAGATTTTTATGGTCACTCCATGCTGACAGGCGTCTGCCTTGGGGCCCAGCCTCCATGCAGGGGCAACACTGATAACGTTTTCAAAGAAAATAGGCGCTTAAAGCTGATTTCACCCATTTCTCGGTATTTCCGCTCTTTGTAACGTGGCCGTTAGGAAACGTGAGCTGTGTGAGGCGTCCCCTTCACTGGAGTTGAGTTGTTTGCAACAGAGAAAGGCAGAAGGAGGTCAGTAAACACAGCAGAGAAGTCAAAAGGGAGCCAAAACGGGGAGGCGACTGGAAATAGCGGCTTCTGCAGAGTGCTCTCTGCCCCAGCGCTCCCCAGGCTCCTCTCTGCTCAGAGACCAGCCCCCGTACCCCAGGGGCCTGCCCCCCACACACACCTGGCTGCTTGCAAAGTGGGTACCAGGTGCCCCTGGGACATGTTCTAGGGGGTTGGGGGCCTCGGAAGCAGGGACCCTCTCCATTCTCCTCCGCCTCCTGCCTGAGGTGAAAAAAGCAACACCTTCATCAGCTGATTCCTTAACATTTTAAAACACTTCCTTTCCTTGTGCCTTTTTACTGTTGAGGTGCAATTCATCTCACGCGAAGCAAACCGCTTGGAGCAAGCGCAGACATCAGCACAACGCACAGGACCCTCTGCTGTAGCCGCAGCCTCGAAGGCGTCTGAGACGTTGTTCAAGGCATCCGCCCCCCCCACCCCTGCCCCCAGAGAGAACCCTCCCCCCGCCACACACAGGAGAGTGGTCCCCAGTTCAGTGTTTTGGATGCACCTGTGCTCCCTTAGCTAGAAACTAACATTTAAGTGAAATCATTATATACAATGTATAATTACACGTTTACCCATTATATATACATATAACTATACCATGCATTATATGTGTATGGTATATGCATGTGTCTACATAATAAAACAATGTAATTCCATAGCCTATATTCTATACGATCGGCATTTACTTCTATTCTCTACACTATATGTCTATATTATATGATATATGGTAGGCACAGAGCTATAGTTTGTTTCATATTTCTATATTGCATGGTTATTGCATTTTCCTATGAGAGTTTCTATTATATAAATGCTACGTAGTTTATACTCTGGTATAGCCTGTATGTTGTATACACTATGAGGTATATATCTTACTCCCCTGCTCTGCTGAACATCATGGATGGGGGTGGACGTAGGTGTGCACTTTGCTCTTGGCCTCACCCTGACAGGACACCCACAAGTTCGCTCGCCCATCGCCTCAGAGAGACGCCACAGAGAAAGAGGAGGAACCATCTCCTGAGGATAAGACGCTCAGACTCTGGCCCCAAGAACTTAAAAACAAGCCGGGCACAGTGGCGCATGACTTTAATCGCAGCCTGTGGAGCGAGTCTGGGACTAGGAATTGCTTGAGTCCACGGGTTCGAGACCCGCCTGGGGCCACACAGCGAGACCTAGTCCCAAAAAACAGCTGGACGTGGTGGCGCGCGCCTATAATCCCAGTTACCTGGGAGGCTGAGGCTGGGGCTCACCTGAGTCCGTGGTACCCTGGGCAACATGAGCCTGAGGTTCCCCGGGCAAAATAGCGAGACCTGGTCTCAAAAAAAAAACACCTTAATAACATCTCCGTGCCGCAGGCAAGGGCGTTGGGATACAAGATGTCTGCACCGCTACCTGGTGGACCGGGCGGTGTCCCAGCTCCCCGCTGCTCCCGGGGGAGGTCAGCCAGCTTGCTCCACCCAGAGCCCACCGAGGGGACCCTCCTAGAGCAGCCCAGCTGCCCGGCCAATCTCTTGCCCTGCCTGCAACTCCTCAGGCGGTGAAAGAGCCAGAGGCACAGAGATAAGCGTGGCCTCGGCCTGCAGGCCTGGACCTGGCCTGGACCACGCGGGCGAGCGAGCAAGCCCATGACTCCACATGCGGCTTTCAAAGGCCCATCTGTTTGAAAGATGGCCGCAAGCATGGGTCCTTATTACTCTCTTTATTGCCTTGTAAGAGCTCTGGGCTTTTACGCGCCCATCTGGTTCTGCTTAAGACGCTTCATTCAAATCGAGTCTGAAAGAAAGTCCAGATTACCCGACCGCAGCGGCCTGAGAAAACACCCCAACACTGCGGGGAGCCCAGCCTGCCCAGGAGGAAGGTGGGTGTCCGGCCCCGGCCTGGAAAACGCTCCCCGTCTCCCCTCCTGCTCCAAGATGCCCCCGTTAGACCGCATCTGTCCTAAGCGGCAGGTTGTGGGTAGCGAAAGTCACCGCTGCTACAGCAGAAAGGAAACCGCAGGGGGACACGTCACCTACAGGGCCTGGAGACGCCATCGCGACGTGGATGGGAAGGCGGCGCGTCAGGCTACACTGAGCCTGGATGTCAGCAAAGTGGGGCAGAGTCAGGCTTGTTTTCGCCTTTTACACAAAGGAGAGCCC
>PVHY01030241.1:0-13583 GCA_004024945.1 Uropsilus gracilis
AAAAAAAAAAAAAAAGTGGACAGCTACATGCAAAAGAATGAAGCAACCTTATGGATTTAAGACAGGGATATAAAACCTAAAGCCATAAAATACATTAAAGAAAACATAAGCCGGGCACAGTGGCTCGTGCCTGTAAGCTTCAGCCTATGAAGCAGCCGGGGCTAGGGACCGTGGTTTGAGTCCCGCTTGGAGCAACACAGTGAGACCTAGTCCCAAAAAATAGCTGGGCATGGTGGCGCACGCTGTAATCCCAGATACCTAGGAAGCTGAGGCTGGGGATTGCTTGAGTCCGTGGTACCCAGGCAACGTGAGCCTGCGGTTCCATGGGCAAATAGCGAGACTAGTCTCAAAAAAGAAAACATAGGCAAACAGTCCATGGCATTCCATGATACAGTGATGTCTTTGTGGACTCCTCTCTAAAGGGAAGAGAAACAAAATAAATATACACAAATGAGACTAACATCAAACTAAACAGCTTCCACACAACAAAAGAAACTATAAGTAAAACAAAAGATACCCAAGAGAATGGGAGAAAATATTTGCACATCTAATATCCAACAAGGGGCTGATACCCAGTATCTATTAAAAAAATTCATACAATTCAACAAAAAGAAAAGAAATAACCCAGCCAAAAGATAGACTGTAGAACTAAAAAGACTCTTCTCTTACAACACACAGGTGGTCAGCCAACAAGCACATGACAAAATGCTCATCATCACTTATCTTCAGGAAAATACAAATCAAACCCACAATGAACTACCACCTCACATCTGGGAGAATGGCCCAGCTCAAAAATACCAGAAACAAGTGTTAGGAAGGGTGTAGAGAAAAAGGAACCCTCATACACTACTGGTGGGAAATTGAACTGTTCCACCCTCTATGGAAAACAGCATGGTCATTTCTCAAAATGCTAAAAATAGTTCCACAATATCATCTAGCAATTACACTTCTAGGTATCTATTTGAAGAATGTAAAAACATTAATTTAAACCATATATGCACTTCTATGTTCACTGTAGTACTATTTATAAAGACCAAGTTATGGGAATAATTTAAGCACCCAAAGAAATTAGAATGGATTCAAAAAAATGTGATATAGATAAAGAAACATTACTTGGCTACAAAATGATGAACTCTTATCATTTGCAACAACATAAATGGAATTGAAGGGGAAGGATAATGCTAAATAAATTAAATAAGGAGAAAGACTAGTTAGTGTTACTTTTGTGCAAAATATAAACAAAACAAAGGATCAGATAAAAAAACCAAACCAGTAACAAACAACAGGTCACTGTGAAAGTCAGGCTCTAGCCGGGCACGGTGGCTCGTGCTTGTAAGCTTGAAGCGGCCGGGGCTAGGGATCGCGGTTCGAGTCCCGCCTGGGGCCCGCAGTGAGACCTAGTTCCACAAAAATAGCTGGGCGTGGTGGTGCGCGCCTGTAATCCCAGCTCCCTGGGAAGCTGAGGCTGCAGATTGCTTGAGTCTGTGGTACCCCGGGCAACGAGAGCCTGCTGTCCCATGGGCAAAAATAGTCTCAAAAAAAAAAAAAATTAAAGAAAGTGAGGCTCCAAGAAGCCAAGGGGTAAACACAGTGAGGAGGGGGGGGGGCATAATGGACTATGGTGAAGGACAATGGGTGTCTCACTGTTATGTGTAGTGTTGTGAAGACATGCACCTAAGAAGATGTGATCACAGTCCTCTAAATCACATATATGTTGCCACTAATATTATTTCAATTAAAAAAAAAAAACCTTCCTTCTTAGAATTCTTTCTTCCTTTGGCTTGTGAATTACTTTACCATTTTCAGTCTACCCCTGTCTCTGGCTGCTGATTGTCTACTTCTTTCATTGATTTATTTTCCTCCTCCCAACCTTCAGTCACTGTTTCTGTTCTTTCCATTAGCTCTGTCTCTTAAGTATCTCATGCATTTCCACTAAGACTTCCGATGTCTCTGCCTCTCTGAAAACAATGCTTTAAATACTCTCCCTAGTTACAATTTCAAAACCATCTGCTGAAATCTCCCCCTAAAAGTCTCCCCAAACTTACACCTAAAGCAGAATGCAACGTCATTTCAGAAAGCACATGCACAGACCTCTATCTTCTAATAACTCCCACCCCAACCATCAGCTCTTTCCTCCAGCACACCTTTATCTCCTCCAGTATGAGAAATAATGGAACCCACTAAATGTCAAATATGTCAGCATACGTGGAACATTTATGAATGAACATCTGTATAGCTCTGGAGGCAGAAGGTAAGTAATAGTACCAAACAGGTCACTCACAAGAAGCACTATTTACAAATGATGCTGAATTTTTTATAGAAACAAGAAATAATAATTCTCTGGCCATCTGTACTTTTAATATTACATTATGTCCCTGGAACCTCAGAAGATTCTCCAATGCCTTCCTTCCTCTTATTCTCTACCCCCCACCCATTCTTATTTAACATACAACAAATAACGAATAAATAATGACCCAAAAGGGGAAATGTCATCAGAGAAACAACTATTGTAACTCCCTCTTAATAACATAAAGAATCAAAAAGTAACCCTGCCCAAATTCTTACAGGATCTGATTTCTATTTCTACCACAAGCCCATGTGAGTCACAAGAACAGTGACTCATTCAGGGTTAGACAAGGAGCAGCACATATTTAACTTAGTGATGCTAGAATCAGTATGTTCACTTTCAACTTCACTCAATTACTGATTGATAATAAAACCTCCAGACATGTTTCTCCATTGCTCAAAACTGACACCAGTTCTCAGGGCTGAGAGCTATATGAAAGTCAAATACTGACACCAGCCCAGAAGGACCTTCTCTAAACAGCCTGAATCACCACAGACTTGCAAAGGCAAGCCTCTCACTCTCAGGCTTTCCAGTACACAGTCAGGAACAATTTGTAAGATACTAAAAAGCAGTGCTTCTCAGTTGACTAAGCCTAAGAACAGCCTGTGGTGATTGCTTAAAATAAAGTTTAGATCTCTAGACCTTACTCATGCCTTGAAGGTATGTGTGAATCTGCATTTTTAATTAATAACGCCTGCACACTGTCACACCAACAGAATTTCGTTTTAGAAAGGTCTGACGTTATCAGCCTTTCCCACACACCAGTGGAACCATTAATCCATAAAGAGCAACTTCACCTTGACCTGAAATGAGAAACGTACACAAATATTCAGATAAGCATTTTTAAACTTCTTACTTGCTTGTTTCTTTCTCTATCACAAAACATTTGCAAATATATCCTGTCTTGCACATAACTCTCCCTCCATGTGGTAGGGAAGTTTCGTAAGGTAAAATGACAATAGCATTGGACTGCAAATATGCAGCTTGTGACCTGATTCCAACTCTGCCACCAGTGAGCAAGTCACCAACACACACTTCCATCTCCTTGACCATAAAGTTAGGTAAGCGCCCTATCTCTGACATTCTTTCCTGGTGGAAAATTCTATAAAGTCCTAAATAAATAAAGAGTAGATCTCCATTGCATTTGCAATCCTTTAGATCTGGATTTGATTTCATTATATCTAGGATTAAATTTCCACTAACAAATGTGAAAATGACTTTAAAAGAAGATGACTGATAGAACATAATATGAACTTCAAAATGATAAAATATTTACTCTTCTACACAGTACCAACAGAATCAACTTCAAGCTCAGACTTTACCATTAACTAACAAAAAGTTAGTTTGCTCTTGGACTCAATTTCCTCATCCCTAACATGAAAAGTGATCACATAGAGTTATTGAAGTTAAAGATTATGCAAAAAGTTCCTGCACTATAAGGAAATTCAATATGTGATACATTAAATCCCTTCTCATTCCTGCCTAGTAAGGTAACTTCCCAGAATTCCCAATTCAAGATCATCCCAGTATGTGGTTAATAACTGCCTCAACTACTGCTGTTCTCTTCTAATCACAAAAGCCACAATTTTTATGAATAACTATTGCATCCTAGGTGCTTTAAGCATGCTGCCTCATTTAAGCCTAACAGTCATATAAGCCTGATACTCCTATTTTTCAGATGATAAAACAAGAGATGTTGTCTGCCCAGAGTGACACCACCACTACTGAACAGACCACCATCACACTGGCTTTAGAGCTCCAACACTTCATTACATGATGGAATGGTCCCCTTCGCCCCAGGGACCACCTACCAGATTATCTATATTCCACACAATGGCAAAGACATGTGAATGAATAGCCACACCCTTTAAACTCATTCTCACATATCTGCAAGTTCAGACTGAAGTCTACTTCCAAAGCTGCTTGTGAAAACCTGTCCTGGGAGACCTGCCCACACACTCCACTAATTAATCTACTTTCATAAAAACTGTGGGACTGATTTTGATCTACAAGGCATTAAGCTTAGGTGCAGGAGCTTTGTTTCCACCAAATTGAAGTGCATGGTTTTTTAAGTTTTTTCAGCTAATACCTCAAATTTAAGAAATAACTTTCCATACTCACTAGACGAAGATGGAAAATAAGATACCTCAAAGTCAATGTGAGAAAAAAAGACAATGAAGAACAAAGCATAACTTTAAACTCAAAAAAAAAAGGTAAAATCCCATTAACTCAACAAGACGACAATACAAAAGAAAAAATCAGGTTCTAGAAGGATTAGACATCCAGAGTCTGTTTTCACCCTGATAGAGGGAGTTCCCTTCAAAAGGGAAGATGAAATGAGCTTCAAATCACAAATAAATAACAGTGCTCCAGACCAACGGGTACTCATCAAGCGATGCCAAGCAGAATACCCACATTTCAAGTTGATGTTTTTTATTTAGGTTTTTCCCTTAAGTTAGCTTTATGTAAAACTAGAGATTATGAATTCATTAATGGAGAAAAAGGGTGTGTTCCTTATTTGAAGCAAATCTTGCTCAAGAACAAAACAGAAAGTTTACAAACAAAAGTTTCAAATTTACAGGAAAGGAGAATAAAGCAAAAATAATGATTTCATGAACATCCAAAATAATTCAATTATTCCACATGTCTTAAGAAATGAGATCATTCTCAGGCCAGGCACAGTGGCTCGTGCCTGTAAGCTTCAGCCTATGAAGCAGCCGGGGCTAGGGATTGCAGTTAGAATCCCGCCTGGGGCCTGTAGCAAGACCTAGTTCCAAAAAAATAGCTGGGCGTGGTGGCGCATGCCTGTAATCCCAGCTACCCGGGAAGCTGAAGCTGGGGATTGCTTGAGTCTGTGGTACCCCGGGCAACATGAGCCTGCGGTTCCACGGGCAAAAATTGTGAGACCTAGTCTCAAAAAAGAAATGAGATCATTCTCATTTATGACTTAATGTTAACTTCTTTTTTTTCTTTTATTTGGCATGGAACTCCAGGACAGCATCACAGAAAGGGAAGAAATAAGGTAAGAGATAAGGGGAGAGACTCACCACCCAACAATCTAGTCTGACTTGATTTTAATATGAAGAGCTGTCCCATCTTCTCTCCTCTGGTTATTACCTGCTGAACTCTGATCATTGAGCACTGGTGCTTATTTAACGAACTCTTTCATACAAAGGAAGATAAAATTATGAACCTAGTTCTATTAACCATATGAATGATGACAGAAGTAATGGTGATAATAACAAATACACAATACCTGGATGTCACCACAAGAAATACATCAAATATACCTTTGGAAAACTCCATAAAGTTTTGTAGACACACTTTTTTTTTCCCTACACAAACATACTTCATAACTGATTCCCAATACATTTTAAACAATATAATGAAAAATAAATGAATTAATTTTAATCAATGCTGCTGGCCTTGAAACATACAAAAAAATTTCCCATAAACATGCAAAAAACATCTTCCTTAAACATACTTGGGCCGGGCATGGTGGCTCATGCTTGTAGACGGCAGCCTAGGAAGCCATGGTCGGGGCCAGGAATTGCGGTTTCAGTGCGGGGGGCACATTATGAGACTTAGTCCCAAAAAATAGCTGGGCATGGTGGCACATGCCTGTAATCCCAGCTACCTGGGAAATTGAGGCTGGGGATTGCTTGAGTCTGTGGTACCCCGGGCAACGTGAGCCTGCAGTTCCATGGGCAAAAATAGCAAAATCTAGTCTCAAAAAAAAAAAAAAAGACAAACATACTTTCTCTGTGTTTTTTTTTAAAGAATGCTCCGTTAATGGAAAAAGTTGTTATTATTAATAATATAATTAAGGTAGAAATGAATTCTGGATATCATGATACATAGCCCTGTTCCTGGAATTTCTAAGTACAGAACTTACAGAAATAGTCTCAGAAATCTTCCTCCTCATTATCAGGCTCTTGTTGAAGATGAATCTTTATTAAAAATCAGTCTTTTCTTAGAGACCTTCCTAAGAAAATGTTGAAAGATCCAAACCTTAAATGCATTTGTTTGTATGTATGTGGCATAGAAAAAAGATTATATTCTAGAAAGATCCAGACCCCACTGACTTAGAAGCCCTCCTTTATGTAGGTATTTTACAACTGGAGGAGTCAGATAAAGTAAAGGATGTCCAAGACAAGGAGGGAGAAACATCTTGATCCTAAGTCCAAGCATTACAGGAAGCATCTGCTATGAGAACAATGACCACAGCCTCTGACAACAGAGTAACATTCTCCTTTGAAAGGAGAGTGTACCCAGCCATGGTATTTTCAATAGGCTATATGTAAATGAGTCAAAAATAACACCTGGAAGAAGAAATGTTTTCTCTCTTCCTTTTCAAAGATCCATTCTGCTCCCAGGATGGTGTCCACCTGATCAAGTCTTGAGTCATTTTGCCTCCCTAGGGCCATATGACTGACTCGCAGAAGAAAAATCTAAGAATAAAGTTAAAACCCAAGCCACAATAAGATATACTTTCAGTGCAGTACTGTTTGCCGAAAAAAGAAGACTCAGAGAAAACTGCAGAAGAGACAATATAGCCGGGCACAGTGGCTCATGCCTGTAAGCTTCAGCCTATGAAGCGGCTGGGGCTAGGGATCGCGGTTTGAGTCCCTCTCGGGGCAACATAGGGAGACCTAGTCCCACAAAATAGCTGGGCGTGGTGGCACACGCCTGTAATCCTAGCTACCTGGGAAGCTGAGGCTGGGGATGGCTTGAGTCTGTGGTACCCCAGGCAATGTGAGCCTGTGGTTCCACCGGCAAAAACAGCGAGATCTAGTCTCAAAAAAAAAAAAAAAAAAAGAAGAGACAATATAGAAGAACTCTAACAGAGTAGGTAAACACCCAAGCACAGCCCAGATATTCAACAAAATCACCCATGATATTCTGAACGTCTGCATTGTAGAGGCACATCAAAAATTCTTCATTTTTATTTATATATATTCTTAGTAAATTATTTATTTTTAACAATAGTTACTGTCTTAAGTATTGTCTGCTGATTTAGTATTTCAATATTTTCTTTAACCATTCTCATAAAGCTAACTTTCATTTTCAAAAATAATAGTTTAGCAATATAAGTAGAGTTCTATCCCTAATTTAAAAAAGAAATGTTTACTGAATTTATCTTCCTCAATATTATTACTACTTGCAGTGTCAACAGTTGTTTACTGAGTGCCTAACTGGTGCTATCAACTGATTTTACATTTATAACTGATATGGGAAGTAACTCATTATCCCCATTTTATAGATGAAGAAACTAAGACCCATTGCAGTTTAGTAACCTACCCAAGAGCTCACAAGCACTAAAACTCAAACTCATATGTTAAGCACTCATTTACACTTCCTCCCCAGGAAGCAAGACCTTCTATTTCCTGACATTACTCCTATGAAAAATAAAGTGGCCCCGCCCCCACACGTCTCTTCCTGACTCCTACCTACTCAGTCAAACTCCAGTGAAGAAAGAACCACAGATACAGATAAACTTTGATTTTATCTCATTTCAGGATGGTGTTCATTTCTCCATGCTGGTAGAGGATAAGCATTTATATAATGAACTGTTGCAGAAACCCATCCATCCTTCATTATGTGCCCTTAAATGATATTTTAAAAAGATAACACTCAACAGTATACAAATTTGTCTCAATTTCTGACCTCAGTCTAAGTATATAAACCTGCTTCTAATTAAGAGTGTTTAAAGTTGGGTGGTAGAATTATAGTGATTTTGGTTTATTTCCCTTATTGTCAGTGTTTACCAAGTTGTAATTCCTGAGTACATGTTATTCTTTCAATTTAAAAAAAGTCCATTATAATTTAAAAAATTTTTAAAGAGCCAGACGCAGTGGCACCTGCCTATAATCCCAGTTAGTTGGGAGGCTGAGGCTAGGAATCACTTGAGTTCACGGGTTCAAGACTACCCCAGGCAACATAGCGAGACCTAGTCTCTTAATTAAAAAAAATATATATATATATATTATATATACATATTTACCACCAAAATTACTTTTCTCTTAGCACTGAAAAGAAATTAAAAACTCGTTGACCCATTTAATCTTGGACAAAGTTAAATCCCAAACCTGAAAGATAAATGGGTTCTTTTACAAAGGGCTCTGCTTTTAGTTTACTTTTGGTATTTTCCTATTACCTTAAAAATTAAGAAATAACCAATAAAACATAACTAGTATGTAGCCTTTCTTCCCAAGACCTATTTAGCAAAATTCTCTGCACACAATAAATAAGGTTTGTATCAAACTGTTAACTATGCCCCACTTCTGAAGGACACAGTGGTCCATATTTTCCCTTTGACTGCAGTCAAATGAGACCATCACAGGAGGAAAGAAGTGAGATACACCACTTCCAGGCCTAACACTTAAACGCCCCAGATGAGAAACCCTATGTGGTTCCTCTACAGACTTAGAAACCACCTGTTGATGATGATAAATGCCACACAGAAGGAACCTGTCTCTGAATCTCCACTTGGAAGAGCACCTAGAAATATCACTTTGAATTTTATATAAAAATTAAAAGTATTGCCGGGCACGGTGGCTCGTTCCTGTAAGCTTCAGCCTATGAAGCGGCTGGAGCTAGGGATCGCGGTTCGAGTCCCGCCTGGGGCCCGTAGCGAGACCTAGTTCCAAAAAAATAGCTGGGCGTGGTGGTGCATGCCTGTAATCCCAGCTACCTGGGAGGCTGAGGCTGGGGATTGCTTGAGTCTATGGTACCACAGGCAACGAGAGCCTGCGGTTCCACAGGCAAAAATAACGAGACCTAGTCTCAAAAAAAAAAAAATTAAAAGTATTCTTAGTCAATAGAACACATGGCTTTATTATGAGATTCCAATTTTTACCACCAAAGAATAAGCTTTTATGCTGTTTACCTTACCTTTTTCAAAGACTCCTATTGCTTCCAGAACAGAGTTGGTGTGATTTGCTGCCATCTTAACCACTTCAGCTTTCACTATGACTGGTGAGGGGCTTCGTTCCAGAAGCTCCACCCCTATAGTCACATTTCCCCCAGGCCTGATGATCCCAGGGGCTGTCACCAGAAACCTAGGCCTAAAGAACAACCAACAAAGTTACTTATCTGTACATCACCATTATTTTGCAATCCTCAAATTTCATACGGCAAGACAGACTCCCTATAACTGTGCCAACTGCAGTTGCTCCAATTAATAGTGCCCACTGCTCCAGTTAGTATTGAAACACTATTGAAACACTTCCCATAAATCAGTTTTTGTGCAGTAATTCATGCACCACTAGAGGAGGGCCTTGTTATTTCCATTAGATAAACCACAAACTGCGGAGGATGAGCCTCGTGTGAGTGGTTTACACGGGGCATGCATAAGTCACTAGCAAAGTAAAAGTTTTTCAGACCTCTTTAAGAAGATCCCAGCCCAGAGTGATTTTATCCTTGTCCTGGGGGGGTGGGGGGAGAAAAGGCACATACACCCTAGGATTGTGCCTGTTTCTTATTCAAGATTTATCTTTCAGGATCTGGCCCCCAAAAAACATATAATAATATCACTGACTGAAATACAGTCTCTGAAATTAAACTATCGGTGGTGAAACTTCCAATGGTAGCAGAGCCTTAAAAGTCCTAAAAACTGCACTTTCTTTACTCAAGCTAGAGATAAGAGTTCAAAACCTTTAGGAGGGGGGCTCTATATTATGCAGGTGTCACATCAATTGTCCTACAACGTCTGCATCTAAACCCAGACTTAGTCGCCTCGGCCACGCTTCACCATGCCAAAGTTGAAACACTTCGTTCGGAGAAAACATTTATTAGATGAGTTTGGGAGAAAAAAACCACGTTCGTTATTTGGGAGCAAAAAGTTGAGGAAAAAGAGCCGGGCACGGTGGCGGTTCGAGTCCCGCCCAGGGCAACATAGGAGCCCTAGTTCCAAAAAAAATACAGCTGGGCCTGGTAGCGCGCGCCTGTAATCCCAGCTACCTGGGAAGCTGAGGCTGGGGATGGCTTGAGTATGTGGTACACCGGGCAACGTGAGCCTGCAGTTCCACGGGCAAAAATAGCGAGACTTAGTCTCAAAAAAAAAAAAAAAAAGTTGAGGGAAAAAAAGAGGTAACGTGGACTAGAAATAAATCTCTTTAGAAAGAGACGCTTAAAACTTCATGGGTGCAGAAAATCTGCCTCTGGGAGAACCACGCCGAAGCGACAGCTAGTCAAACGTCCAGGCCGGCGCGGGGCTGGGAACTCACCCGCTGTGGGGAGCCCGGCCGCCGCGCCTCCCGCGGGCCCCGCCCGCCGAACGCAGCCCGCCGCGCGCTTGCCGCCCTCCCGCTCCCAACCACGCGCGCCCGCGGTCCTACCCCTGGGCGGCGGCCAGCGCCGCGGTGCACAAGCTGAGGAGGTGGGCGGCGGTTAGCAGCCGAGGGTCCAGCATCTCCGCGCGTCTGCCTGAGCCTCGGCCCGTCGGCTGCGCTGCTGGGGAAGTTCGCGGGCACTGCGGGGTGTGGCTTTCCACCTCCTCCCGGACTTTTTTCCCTGGACTAGAGTTTAGCAATCTGAAATGGGCGCGCCTAACAGCGGAGTGAGATCTAAATTGAGACGGTGCTTGGTGACTCCACCCCTCGCAGCCTCCTCACAAGGGCGCTTCTCGCGGGTCTGACAAACATCGCAAAACCCGGGTGGGGCGGGGGAGGGGGAAGGCGTCCGAAGCTGTTTCTAAATCCCGTCGACCCGACCTGGCCCCAGCATCCCTGCTCCGGGCGGAGAACACAGGGCGCCCACTTCCCAGCCCACCGGGTTCCTCGGGACTGTTTACACTAGCTCTCTACCAGCGATGCCCAGAGTGAATAAACAGACCATCCTTGTGAGGCGGAATTCATAGCAGCTATGTGAAGTGGAAAAAAATCAATCATTGTTCTCCAGACGATGAGTCACAATTTTAGAGAAATGGCAAATACACACACACGCCAAAGAGGAGTGTATCTATCTGCTGGGGCGTTATTTAATGTGTGTGAAGTTGCACAGGGGGAAAAAAATGTTTTATTAAAACAAAATTTGAGGTATATTGTTTGCAGTTCCAGAAAAATGTTGTGGGGAAGAAAAAGATGTGCAGCTGCAAAGTTAAATGTTGCTACTTGGCACCGGCACCGTGAGAAGCAATTATCTGCTGATAGACTTTAGGCTTTACCGCTGTGCTAAACTCAGTTGCTACACAAAGTTTTCACTAGAAGATAAAGCTTGGAGCAATCCCTATAAACACAATTAAAAGGAAGGCAGCTTCCCTGTCCCATGAAGGCCAATGGCCCTAGGTGCCCAGTAGTCACTCAGCTCCTCAACATCCTGGCATGTCTGCAGCTTCTTCCCCAGCTCTCTGGCACTGCCACCATCCTCAGATGACTCAGATTTCACCATGACTACACCATATAAGCAGGGAACTACCAGAAACTGTTAAAAACAGCACATTCGGTTCCTGACAACTTAATCTTTCTAGTTTTTTGTTTTTTGTTCCTTTTTTTGAGACGATGTCTCGCTGTTTTTCCCCATGAAACCGAAGGCTCACGTTGCCCGGGGTACCACAGACTCAAGCGATCCCCGGCCTCAGCTTCCCAGGTAGCTGGGATTACAGGCGTGCACTACCAGGCCCAGCTATATTTTTTTGGAACTAGGTCTCGCTACGTGCTCCCAGGGGGACTCGAACCGCGATCCCTGGCACCGGCTGCGGCTTCCTAGGCTGCCGCTTACAGGCCTGCGCCACCATGCCCGGCCCCTAATCTTTCTAGTTCTTGGAGAAATGTTTGAGTTGTTGACATTTTAATACAGTGAAAAATGCAAAAAGAAAAGAGGTCAACAAAGGGATGACAACCTCTGTGCTAAATAAGGGTGAAAGTAGCACCTAGACAAACTGTGGTTTTTGGAGTCCAGGAACTTGCTTTCCTCCCTTTCCTGTTCCACCCTTTTTCACCCTGATGAACAGCTTGCAGAATCTCTTATGTCCTTCCACAGGCAGCCTATCTTTAGGAACCTACTTCCTGTGCAGGCAGGACTTGGGTACAATGAAAAGTGTCTGAGTCGACCATTTGGTATAGAGCACAACTGTCCCTGACACAACCGTATCACTCTCTGATCTCCTTAACTCTATTATTCAGAGAGGAGGACCAGGATCAACAGTAGGCAAAGCATCAAGATCTAAATCGGTGTCTCTCAAACTCAAGTGTGTATGGGAATCACATTAATATGTAGATATTGATTCATCAGGTCTAGGATAGGTGCTAAGATTCAGTTTTACTTCAGCATACAGGCAGAGGCAATTTGGGGACACTCAGAAGAGAAAAAGAAGTTGGCAATGTGGAGAAAATTCTTTTCAACTTGCAATTCATAAAATGGGCCCAGCTTTCATATCATGGGTAAGCTGCAGGAGAAAATAATCTTCCTCACCCAGATACGGTGAGGATATGTACTTAGCTTAGAATTCACAAAGCTCTAGGCCAGGCACGGTGGCTCGTGCCTGTAAAACTTCAGCCTATGAAGCGGCTGGGGCTAGGGATCGCGGTTCGAGTCCCTCTCGGGACAACATAGGGAGACCTAGTCCCAAAAAATTGCTGGGCGTGGTGGTGCGCACCTGCAATCCCAGCTACCTGGGAAGCTGAGGCTGGGGACTGCTTGAATCTGTGGTACCCCGGGCAACGAGAGCCTGCCGTTCCAAGGGCAAAAATAGCGAGACCTAGTCTCAAAAAAAAAAAAGAATTCAGAAAAGCTCAAAGAGGAGATACTCTCAGAACTGAAAGAGCTATGAGCTTCACTGCGGAACATTCACAAAGTGATTTAGCAGACTAGTAACACTATAGGTGAGTAGCCCACCTGCTTTTCACCCTTGCAGTTGAAGCAGTTGAAACAGGGTGGTCCCGAAAAAAGGGAAGGTTGGTTCTAGGTTTCCTGCCCTACCCAAAGAAGGGTGGAACAAAGCCGAGCATGGTGGCTCATGCCTGTAAGCTTCGGCCTATGAAGCGGCCGGGCCTAGGGATCACAGTTCAAGTCCCACTCAGGACAACATAGGGAGACCTAGTCCCAAAAAGTAGCTGGGCGTGGTGGCACGCACCTGTAATTGCAGCTACCTGGGAAGCTGAGGCTGGGGATTGCTTGAGTCTGTGGTACCATGGGCAACGTGAGCCTGCCATTCCATGGGCAAAAATAGCGAGACCTAGCCTCAAAAAAAAAAAAAAAAAAAAGAAAGGTGGAACAGAGTGGGAAGGAAGAGAAG
>PVHY01030242.1:0-13588 GCA_004024945.1 Uropsilus gracilis
GTGGGGGCGGGGGCTGTCACCAGCCTGACTTGGCAAGACAGATTGAGGCAGATTCCAGGAGAAACCAGGCTGCAAACTGGTGACCTGAGTCCATCAGCCTTGGGTTACCGAGGTCCCGGGGCTGCATTTCTCAGGTCACTCTGCGCTTCAGTGGACGTCAGGGTGTCCGCGTCCCCTGGTCCTCGTCCTTCAGTCTCAGTTCCCCACAAACAACACAGGTGCAGACCCAGCAAGCGTCTGGCCAGGAACCAGGTGGCGGTGCAGGAAACAGAGCGCCAGGCGACCGGCCTGGAGGCCCAAGGAGCTCTCGGAACACCTGTCCCGGACAGGTGAGAGAGGCAACAGGAAGGAGGTTCTGTAAAGCAGCTGAACACGGAAGGCTCTCGGAAGCTCTGAGCTGGGGAAAGGAGCCAGCGTGTGAAAACAGACCCTGGAGGTGTCTATACATCCGTGGGAAGTGCTGGAAAATAAAAACTAATCCCAGCAGCAGATCAGCGGGTGCTTGAAGCAGGGCGCCAGGGGCCACAGGGAGTGTGGAGGCAACTGTCTAGGTCTGGGAGGTGAGGATGGCCCCGTGGGAATGGATCGATTCACACATGTCCGAGCTCCCTGAGCTGGCCACTTTGAGGGGCGCCATATGCCGTAGAGAAGCCCTGGACCTGTCAGCTGCTATCCCAAACCAAACACATCCATATCCTTCCAGTCAGCAAACTGCCTTGACTAAACCCTCACAGGCTTTCACGCAACAAAGTCGCCTGGACAAGGACAGCTGAGATGACCGTGTACGTGCAGGATCCTGTGGATGCTCTGGGAGTCAAAAAAAGGCAACTTTAACTGATTATATAGAGTCCTGGGGGCTTAACAGATTCTAAAAGTAGAGGTCACTACGTGAGTAAGAGGCTAGTCTTTGGACAGCTTCACTTTATCTTAGGCCACCAGACAGGTGCCCACGGCTAAGCTGCCCCCACCTCCCCAAGGCTCTCAGGAAACAGACTGAGAAAAATCGGATCACCTGTGATCAGATCACCTGGGGCCCTCCTTGCAAAAACTGTGGTCAGAGACCCCCCAGAGGGACACAAATTCCTGCAAAAAGGGTATCCTCAAGAAGGGAGCAAAAAGACAGGACGTGGTCACTCTCTCTCTCTCTGGGCGGCGGCCCTAGCTGGCTAGTATGAGTGGACCTTGCAAAATAAAGCTTGCTTACGCGACTCTTAGTCTCTGGTTGGTCTTTCAGGAATCACCGACCCTAACAGATTAAATTTTCAAAGACGCTGCCCGAATACTTCCCGGGCTGCGGCGGACTTCTGCTCCGAGCATCAGGACCAGGGAACAGGAAGATTCCGCTGTTTACAAACTGAAAATTAACTTTCTGAAAATGAAATTTCGGGTTTCTCCAACAAAGGTGGGCGACATGGAACCTTCCATTCTTTGTTCAAATTCAAATCAAGCCAGCCTTTGTGTTCCCTTTCTCTTTCTTCTTTCAGATTTCCACCCCGGTTACCATAGGAACCTGCTAGCTGACAGGCTTTCCTTCACAGCAGCCGCCAGGGCTGAGCCCGGGGTGTGAAAGGGGACTGAGTCAAAGGCCAAAATTTGACTCATGAGAATCAGAATTCCAATCTTTGTCCCTCTACAATGGCCCCGGTCACCATGGAGACGGTATCCTACCGAGCGGGGGAGCATTGTGGCTAAATCCACCAAGTGTGAAGCCAGATCAGGAAAGGCCTTGACAATTCAAAAGTTGAGTTCTTTTTTCAGACAGAAATTAGAAGGAGTAGTTCCTCCAAAACAACCTTTTAGAATCATTTTGAGTAAAAAAACCACATCTTTTAAAAACTTCTCTTCTGGAATAAAAATATTTCTAATGAGCACATTTAAAGCTTTAGAAACTATTTTGTAGGGAAAAAATTATAGTTTTGTGAAACAACTTTAATCCCATAGATGAGTTTTGCTTTGACACATCTTAACTTAAAAGAATGCTTTGTGGCGGTGTATTAAATATTTTCCATCGCTCCTATTAAGTTCATCTGCAGAAACTTGCTACCGTCGCAGAAGGCCAAGAGGCAGTGCCCAGAACAACTCGTAAAATCTGACTCTTCTTCAGGCAGAAAACGTTCATATTTCGAAAATGGGCAGTTCTGAATTACTGTCTCAGACCGTAGCAACTAAACTGCACACACTGGACAGCTGTACAGACCAAAGTCCACCCCCCTTAATTTAATTTGAGAACAAGTGTTCTAAAGGCTTCCTTTCGAGTGCTTTTCACAGAAGAAATGCACTGGGGAAGTTTAGAGCCACTGTTTGTCCTCAAAATCAGAAGTAATAAAACGCAATACTTTGCCACGACGTATGTATACATTTTTCAACTCAGAAGCTTCTGAATTCCTAGTTTGCTTGTTGCGAAAGCTTCTCAAGTCACTCCATCACTTCTGAGGATAACCAGCTGAGGATAACCAGCTTATTACTGCTCACTTGAACAAAGGGAAGCTAATCCACTAGACAACGCATGTATTTAAAGCTAAAAATCATGACTTCCAAGAATAAACATAATCAAAGCAATTTTATTTCCCAAAAAGTCTACCTACAACATATTACTGATGGCTACACAGGAGTATGTCATAGTATTTTAAAAAAATGATTCTGTCTTCAGTTTCGAGGTTCATTCAATACAACAGCATCTAACTACACCCACACGTGCTCTCCACCCGGGCCCCTTCTCTCACCTGACTCCCCTCAACACTTGTCTTTTTTGTGGTATTTAGCAAGCTCTTCTATTGCTGCCATTCATCAAAAGATATTTAATAAATACTAAGTCTTGGGTACCATCATGCGGGCTAGACACCCAACAAAGGGCAGTGGGATTTTCAAAATGAGGTTTCGGTACCATCTTCCTGTTTAAAAAACACCATGTGTTTCTTTCTGGCAAATGAGAAAATTCAGCATCAAGTGAAGAACCGAGACCATGAACAGCACAAACTCGGGTGCAAACTTGGCTGGGGCCGGGACACTGCCCATCACATTCGATATGGACCAGCACGAGCTTATCTCCAAAAAGACCCAAGAAGATGCTATCATACGTCATGTCCTGTTCCCGACCCTGACCTCTTTTCCCTCCTTCATGTTGCAAGTCAGGCTGAAGTCCCAAAAGACAAGACAAGAAGAAGATGGAGGCTGGAGAAGGGGCTGCTTTACTCCTAGCTTAACAACAGCACCTGCACGTTTAAAGACACCTGACAGCTGACAGTCACACAGGCATGTGGCATTCTTGCTGTGGGGACCCCATCTCTGCCCCCACCAAAAGCACTGTGCCAGCCCAGCGCAGCACAACACTGGTGCCCCTAAGTACCACCACATCTTCAGCGACGGGCAATGGCAATGAATTTAGACATCTGGGTGGCAGCTGCGTGATGAAGGTGTTGCAGTGGGCATGAGGCAGGCACGGGGGAAAGGGGACCAGCCTGTTCTTAGCAGCCAAGGGCAGCCATGCAAGTGCCCATGCACGGGAGCAGAGATAAAGAGGGCCAGGGCACTCTGGCTGTTGCCACAAAGAACAGACACAGTAAACAGTCGCAAGCAACAAGTGTTGGTGAAGACTTCAGACCACGCCCGCATTTCCAGGGGGGTGTGTGAAATGGAGCTACAGCTGTAGGCAGCTGCCTGGTGGCTGTTCAACGTACTACCCAGGAAATCACCACCCAGGAAATCACCACCGATGGAGCAGTTCCACTCTCGAGTTCATGCCCTCTGGAGCTGGAAGCACAGGCTTGGGGGGAATCTGCACCCCACTGCTCCTGGCAGCCTCACTCGTAACAGCCAAAGGGGGACACCAGAGGTGTGATGGGTGACTAGATAAAAGTGGCCTCGGATGCCACACAATGCCGCCTGGCCTTCAAGGGAAGAAGATGCTGATACCCACAGCCAAGATGGACCGCAGAGATATCAGGTTCCATAGACGAAGCTCTCGGAAAGGGTCCTAGTATGTGAGGAGCCTCGGTGTGATACAGGGCAGTGATGCAGTTTTTGAAAGTTGTATGGGTGCCAAAATGCCCTGGAGGGTGGAGTCTGAAGACCCGGGAGAGAAAAATGGGAAGTGGGAAGAGAGGGCATATAAAAAGGAGGAGTGAGGAGAGAGGAAAAAGAGATGAGAATGGCAGACTGAGAGAACAGGCCCACGTGGCCTGGCCAGGGGAAGCCCCTGAAGAGGGAGCTAGCGGTGGGAGGAGCCATGGTGGGACAGTGGCCGGCAGAGTAGTCGGGCAGAGAAGTAGTCGGTGTGGAGTCAGATGCCAGAGTGGCAGGCCAGGGATGACCAGGGCTGCTGAGGGCAGGCCTGGGGAACGTGGCCAGGTGCCACTGAAGGCGGAACTGATAAAGGAAGTGTGGAGCCACAGCAAGGTGGCAGATTTGCAAAGCTGATTTTGCATCAGCATCTGTTGTAGAAGTTTAAAGAGGCTTGGAGAAGCTGAGCAGATGGGAATGCTGAAGAGAAAAGCAAAGAAAAGACGCTGGAGAAAGACTGGACTTTGCACCGGGCACGGTGGCACGTGCCTGTAAGCGGCAGCCTAGGAAACCGTGGGAACCGGGGATCGCGTTCGAGTCCCACCGGGGGCCCGTAGCGAGACCTAGTTCTAAAAAATAGCTGGGGGTGGTGGCGCGTGCCTGTCATCCCAGCTACCAGGGAGGCTGAGGCTGGGGATGGCTTGATTCCGTGGTACCCCGGGCCACGTGAGCGTGCGGTTCCATGGGCAAAAATAGCAAGACCTAGTCTCAAAAAAAAAAAAAAAAAATGTCATCGACCTGTGGCAAAAATTCGTGACACTCTCATGTTCCACCATCAGCAGGCAGCTCAGGGGAACATGTTTCTCCTACGTCCTTAGGGTTGCCCGTCTCTACAACTGTTTGTCTTTGAAGCTGAACTCTGTCCCCATTAAATGATAGTCCCTATTTCCCCTCCCCCACCTCTCAGCAGGCACCCCCTCCCCAAGCACATGCTTGCTTATTCCCTGACCTGCCTGAAATCTGGTCGAAATGGGTAGAAGCCACTGACCAACATGCCATATTTAAAATGCAACTTCCGCCAGTCAGGTTCACTCAGATCTGTACACCCGTGCGTAGCAGTTGCCACTCAAAATGCAATTTAACAACAGGGTTTTATTTACAAGGACGTTCAACAGGGAAAACACAAAGTCCTCAAAGTCACAAGTGGCCAGTTATTTCACCCCAAGCACCATTTAGTCTGAAAGTCCCAAACACATGTCCCAACTTGTCCACGACACGGCTGGAGTGTGGACGACCGGCTGAGGTCACAAGCTGGGTGCCCAGCGGACTGCCCGAAGCACCCCAGGACCAGGACTAGCAGGACCAGGACTCCCGAGAAACTGCAAGGTCAAGGTCAGGGGCAGAACTTTGTGACAAGAGCCTGAATCAAACCCAGAAGCAAGCAAGAAAGCCAGCCAGCAGCGACCCCAGGGGCCAGCCATACCACTCGGCACCACCTGGGGACATTCCCCCAGCAGATGCAGGCAGAGTCTGGAGACACGTCAAGTATGTTAGAATCCACGAGTTCACCAGGATGCTGAGTAAAGAGAGCTCTCACAGGTCACCTCCAGAGGATATTGGAGAATCAAGTCGTGACCCTAAAATCTAATAAAGGAAAATAATCAACACCTACCCTGTCTTGTTCATATAAACTGAACCTGGGAGTAACTCAGCATTGTAACCGTTAATGAGAAGTTTCTGTTGACACAGAATTTCAGCTGTGACAGGAAGGACAGAATGAGATGGTCACCATTTCGCAAGCTCCTAATAAAGTTATTCGTGTAGGAAATGATCCTCGATGGCTGAAAAGAGAAGTGGCCCTCAAACATAGCATACCCAGGGGATAGAAGAAGAAGTGGACATGTATATGGGATACAATTACCCAAATAAAGAGTAGGGCAACCATTGCCAAAAAGAGGGACGAGAAAGAGAAAGAGAAACTACCCACCGAAAGAGAGCTGAAGAGAGGAGGAGGAGGCAGACTTGAACTTGAAGGCGATGTAGGCGTCCGAGCTCAAGCCACGAGAGACTCAGACTAATCTGAAGGGTAACTAGACACTTGGAGAGACGGAGAGTGGCAAGGGACTGTGCTTCTATGTTTTGGAAGAGTCCTCACTCGCCACAGATCTACAGGGGAATCTTTATGGGTGACATTCTGGTGCTTGGGATTGGCTTCAAAGTGGCCCCACTGGTCAAGCGGTCATACACAAAGCAGAGGAGCCAGGTGGCGGCTCCCGAGGCTGGGTGACAGCTGCTAAACGGGTTTCGTTTATATGTTTATAGCTCATCGATGGGGACTGGAGACGGCATCCATTTCTGGGTTTACATAACCGAAATTTCCCATAATAAACACTTTTTTAAAAAGGAGCTAGAAGCAGAGCTTGGATAAGTGGGAGCTGGTTCAACCTGCCTCGTTCCTTGTGACCCAAGCGGCTCCCCAGGGCGTTCAGGCTTTGGGCTCTGCTTTCCCAAGCCCGCCCACCTCCTGCCAGCTCCCAGCATAGCAGGAAATCATGAATGAGGGCAGCAGGGAGAACAGCAAACGGAAGGACGCACGGCATTGCCGGGAGCTTTCCTTCCAAGCAGACTACAGATAACTTCGTTTCTTAAAAAAAAAAAAAAGTAGAGTGGACAAGCACCCAACCTTCAGACAAGAAGGTAGCGCCCTGCAATTAAAGAGGTGCCAGGAGCAACGCTCCACACGTCACAGCGTCTTGCTCCTCAGAGCTCTTTGGCGGACACGCATGCCACGTGATCTTGAAATCGGGTCAAAAATGGGCAGAAGCCTCTAACAAGAAGCCACAGGTCCGCATCACCTGCGTGTAGCAGTTGCCGGTCAAAAGCAGTTTAAACAACAGGGTTTTATTTACAAGGGAAATTAACCAGGAAAATGAAAAGTCCTCACAGCCACAAGCGGCAGTTACCTGGCCCCAGTCACCATGTTCAGTTCCAAAGGTCCCAAAGACACAGGTCCAAGATGGTGCCCCTCACCCCTCCCAACCTGAGACAGGCACACTGCAGAGTCCAGTCTTTCTCCAGCGTCTTCTCTTCACTTCTTCTCCACTGTTCCAAGCTGCTCCGCTTCTCCAAGGCTCTTCAAACTTCTTCCACAATAGCCGGGCACAGTGGCTCGTGCCTGTAAGCTTGAGCCTATGAAGCGGCTGGGGCCAGGGATCGCGGTTCGAGTCCTGCTCGGGGCTACACAGCGAGACCTAGTCCCAAAAAATAGCTGGGCGTGGTGGTGCGCGCCTGTAATCCCAGATACCTGGGAAGCTGAGGCTGGGGGATGGCTTGAGTCTGTGGTACCCCGGGCAACGAGAGCCTGCGGTTCCACGGGCAAAAATAGCAAGACCTAGTCTCAAAAAAAAAAAAAAAAAACACAAAAAAAACACTTCTTCCACAATGGCTGATTCACAAATCAGCTTTCCCCATCCCTGACCATCTCCAGGGACCAGCTCACTAGGCTGCCTTGCTGCGGTACCACACTCCACACCAGGCACTCTTCTGCCGGCCACCACGGTTCCTCGCCACCTCCAGCTCACTATTCAGCGGGTTTCTGCCCAGCCTGGTCACTGGGGCTACCACCCTGTCATTCTCACCTCACATTTCCCCAAAAGTCTCTCTAGTCTCTGCTCCTTTTCTTTGTAACCTCTTTCTCTCTCTCTTTTTTTCTCCTAAAAGCCAAAGGCTCTGTATCACAGAGAGTATGTGTAGAGATTCCCTGTACACATACTCTCCATGATGCATTTTCTCTTTCCCACTCTGGATTTGCAACAAAGTAAAAGTGCCCTTATCCTGTTTAGACCTCTGTGTTTTCCCCACACAGCCAAAGGCATCAAAGTGCTTAAATTCCAGTACCGCCCATATTGGGTCCTGGCTTCAATACTGCCCATGGTGGGGTCTCGGCTTCACCAGGAGACCTGCAGACGTGGGACTGCAGATGATGCTGGTCCCAGCAACCATCCAATGCCTCCAATGCTGCAGCGAACACCCCAAAATGTGCCGGGATGGTCTGCTCCGATTTCCTGCTCCCCGCCATAGCGGGCAGACACGCACCACCCTCCCGCTCCTGGACCAGACGGGGTGGGTGCCCGCAGCAGCTGTGCACCCCTGGGAAGACCCTCACGTCCACCTGGAGGTCTGCTGATGGCCGACGATGGAGGCCTGACTCCCTCTCGGTGTCCGATGCTTGTTGTTGGGCCATCACCACCGTGAGCTGGACAAGTGCCAGCAGATAACGTTTCCCAGCATCCCTACTCCAAGCCACCTCAAGCCTCTCCCAGAGAGTGGTGTGCAGTGCCAACAGGGGTGCCACAAATGACATGAGTTTGTCTTTTCTGACTGATGAATAATCTTCCATTGTGTACATAGACCACAGCGTTTCTGATCCATTCGTCTGCTGCTTGGGGGCATGTGGGTGGTTTCCCCATCCCGGCTGCTGTAAACAGTTCAACTTTAACTTTCCATGAGAAAGTAAATGACTTTAGTCCACAGCAGAGAAACTGCCTGGAACTGAATTCCTGAATGAAAACAACGCTTATTTCCATACACCCCAACCTGCCAGTGTACCCCAAGTCTCTATAGTGAGAGCTCGCATATTCACGCAGAGGAAGAGCAGGAAATGCTTCCTTTAATGCCCACAGCATTTCCAGGTGTTTGGGATATTCCAGATAACCTCCACATCTCAACATCTACGAAAGCAACATTCCGACCAATTTTCCAGACACGTTTGCGTTAGTTTACTTGGAAGCAACGGAGCCTTTGAGTTTAACCCCAGAACAAAGGATTCCAAAAACGCGTGGGCTTCAGCTGGCTGAAAGCGCTGTCGTAACAAAAGTCGAAAGCACAAAACAGTCTCTGTGACCTGTGTGCCACGAAGCCGCGACACATGAGCATGGGGGTCATGGTATAACCTGCCACATCCAATGTACACAAATATGTGTCAACTGTACACATGCTTTCAGCTGCACCTCACAGGAGTCACACGTGAAAAGACAAAGGAACACCACGTCGCCATAACTTGCCTAGGGTCACACCAGAGAAAGCGGCTGCCTTGTGCAAAAGTGGGTTACACAACCACTTGTGCTCCCGCCGTGACTTGCTGCCTCCTGCTGCTTACCTGACAAACCAGCCCTTGTCCAGACGTCTAAAGCCACCAAAGAAACGTACGCTTCAGTTAAACCTATTTTTAACTGTATTCACGAATCTGACATAGTTTCTAAAATCATTTAAAAGAGCCCGAAGAATTATCAGAGGCCCCCTCCTTTACCAATCTGCGAGGGAAGAAAGCCACAGAGATGTGGCCGTGGCTCCACGGCAGAGCTGCTGACATGAGAGATGAGCCGGACCCAACCCCTGGGGAGTCTGTCCCCAGCAGGGAACGCCACCACCCCAGCGGCTGGGAGCTGGGCTCCCGAACCCAGACATCAGAACCACATGGCACAGAACCAGCACCGTGGGACAGACGCCAGCAAGGAGCCTGGAGCAGCCGCCACGCAGCTGCCCTGCAACCAGCTCCCGATGGGCTCGGCCTGACCCCCGCCTCAGTCACCCCTGGAGACCTGAGCAGCCTGGCCTGTGCTGCCCAGGAGGGCAAGTCCACGCCTGGGAGAAAGGACGGAGCTCCAGGGAAAGAGAAGACCAGGGGGTCAAGCGTGGACCAGTGACCTGCAGTGAGAGGAGTTAGAGTGACCGGAGGGGGGACGGGGGAAAGGGGGGAAGGGGGGAAGGGGGTAGGCTGGGGGAATAGAGGTACAATACGGGAGGCCACACCTAAGGGGAGCGACAACCACACACGTGTGACCGATACGAAGATTACAAAATAAAAACTGAAAGAGAAGAATTACCGTCGCAAAACTTCAAGGCAACACGTTTTCATAAAACCCAGAGAGGTGAAGAAAAGATGGTGCACAGAACAGCAACTTTCTAGTTGCGTAGGAATGAGTGTCTCCAAAGTGACAGAAAAGTGGTAACGCCAGGAAATCATAAGCGTCTAAGAAAATGTAAATACTGTAAAGCTCTGGCCTAAACGTTGAACAAAAGCATGTGACGTTCAATACTCAATGACAGGATTATTACATTCCACTCTGATAGTCAAACACCACGACCAGCCAAGTGACAGAAGAGATGCAATCGTATCCAAATGGCCGCAGTTCCAAGCTCCTAAATGGCTACGATCCTCCATGTTCCAAGTTCCTTTATATAACTTATGAGGTTCAACAGATAAGTCAATATCACACCCCCTGTGCCTGAATTCTTCAATCTATTAGAATTGGACCTTCGATACATAACTTTCTAATAGAAGATGCTGTTAAAAATAACATTCTGCCGGGTGTGGTGGCACGTGCCTGTAGCCCAAACACTGGGAGGCAAGAGGCCAGGGATCACCTGAGTTTGCGGGTTCAAGACTACCCCAGGCAACATAGTGAGACCCAGTCTTGAGAAAGCAGCTAGGCATGGTGTCAGGCGCCTGTAATCCCAGCTACCTGGGAGGCTGAGGCTGGGGATCACTTGAGTCCACGGGTTCAGGACTACCCCAGGCAACAGAGCGAGACCTGGTCTCTAAAAGTAAATAAATAACACGTTCCTTCTTCATTGATGATCAGAAACGCTCAGATTAGTCACATGACAAGTCATTTTCTAAGACACAGCAAAAGAGTAAGAGTCAAGTCTTACCTCCATGGCCAAAGCCGCTGTCTGCTGGTCATAGTGGTTCAGAAGGTTAGGCATGAAGGTAGTGTTATAAGGCAAATCTTGGCACATCCTCAAGGTAATAGGTTCGCAAGAAAACAAACTGTGCCCACTTATCTGTCCCACAAAGAGAGTCAAGGACCAGAGAGAAAAGACGGTCCAGCGCATGGCCATGCTTTCCGGGTCTGGCTGGTCAGCTGGTCAGGCCTCTGGCTGTGCCCAGCACTACCTGTACCAGCTGCACACACCTGGACACACCTGCAGGCCTCGGCTTAGAGAAAACACTTCTCTAGCTCCGCACCGTCAGAGGCCGGTGAGCTTGGTCTCGCAAAAGGCATCTGTTTCTTGTTTCACAAGACGGGAAGGTGACATCATCTTGTCTCTTCTCCTCATTTTAGTACACAGGGCGCATCTGGCCGACGTCTCGAGAGGATCAGCCACATTCCCAAACCACAGAGCCCATCTTAGAGGAAGAGCTGGTTCTTCCTTGGGTGGAAATACCTGAAAAGCATTTTTTAGAAACAGGAGACGTAAGTCACTTCCTCTTCAAGTAGGATGGACTTGACATTTTTATTATTATTATTATTATTATTAGTTTATTTTGTTCTTTAGGTTACAACCTCTGTAAGTGTTCTTTTTTTTTCCCCCCTCCTCCTCCCTCTGGTACCCCTTCCTTTCTCTCAAACCTTTGTTGTTTATTAGTTGTGCTAAGTCCATTTGTCTCTTTCCTATGGTATTAACAGCACTGATGAACCAAGGGGCTAGATACCACATCTCCGCCCAGTTCCCTTGGGGAGTGGGGCCAACCATACCCCTTCCTGTTTTCTCCCAATCCAGTCAATCCTCACCAGGAACAACCAAACCACTAATTCAGCGGCAGATACACATGAAGATGGGGGTGCGGAGATAGAACGAAGGCCCAGGACAAACAAACATGTCAGGTCCAGGGGACGCAGGGCTGTGAGACCAACTATAGTGACAACTGTCTCAGACATCCACCCAGGAAGATTCCCACAGATGGGAATGGAATTTCCGGTTTGGAGACGCCTTCAGGCGAGCTGGGCATCCTCCTGTTCCACGGGGAGAGGAAGGCCACAGAGACGGGCAGTGGCCCCACAACGAGCTAGACCAACCATCCGTCAGCGCCTGTCCTGATCGAGAACTTTTTATATGAACACCAGCTGGGAGAAAGGCCCCCAATGCCAGAGACTGAACTACAAAGCAAAGAAGAAACAAAATGAGACAGAAACTGGGTCAGAGAAGACGACCAGTAAAAAGGAGGCACTGAGGAGACAAACATGCGTGAACTGGCTGCCTGGACACACCTGGAAAACTAAGCATAGGCCACTGCGTCCCAGAGAAACACGTCTACACCGGGCAAAAAGATATGGCTCCAGAGAAGTAAAGGAAGAATCCAGTGGACTGAAAATTGACTAATAACTGCCAGTAAAAGAAATGATGGAGTGACGGGGTGAGGGGTGGGGGAGTGAAGAGGGAGGGCCAGCAGGGCAAGGGGAGGGGGTAGGAACACCCAAAAGATGAGAAAAAAGAAATATAAACAAACCTTATATAATAAAAAAAATAAATAAACTTCCATCACGCTTAAAAAACAAAACAAAATCATTGATGAGCTGAGGAAAGCTGAGGGATGCAAAATCAATACACAGAAACAGCCGTATTTCTAAACCGACGACAGGGGCACCTCACCATGTAGACACGGAATCAACACTCAGATTCACAGGCGAGTCTTCTTCGACTGTCTAGCAAACCTGCGGTCCCACCATTCACAGCTCAGAATTAACTGTCACATGGTGTGATACATTATGAGCCATTGCCCTACAGTTCACTATCAGATGAATGTGATATAAGGTCTGTCTGCCTATCTATCTAATCTATACTATCTTTCTATCTATCTAATCTGTCATATCTATCTATCTTTAAGGCTGGGTCTCGCCTTGTGCTAAGTCTCACTATCTATCTATCTGTCTGTCTGTCTGTCTATCTATCCATCCATCTATCTATTTTTGAGACTAGGTCTCATTATCTATCTATTTTCTACCTTTGAGACTATCTATTTTTGAGATTAGGTCTCATTATCTATCTTTGAGACTAGATCTATCTATCTATCTTTGAGACTAGATCTATCTATTGATCTATCAGCAGTCCCAATCCCAGAGACTTAAGTGATCCTCAGCCTATCGATCTTTGAGGGAGGCTATCTATCTATCTATCTATCTATCTATCTATCTGTCTGTCTGTCTGTCTGTCTGTCTGTCTGTCTGTCTGTCTGTCTATCTATCTGTCTATCTATCTATATAGGTCTATCTATCTATCTATCTATCATCTATCTATCTATCATCTATCTATCTAATCTATCTACCTATCTACCTATCTATCTATCTATCTATCTATCCATCTATCCATCTATCCATCTCTATCCATCGGCAGTCCCAATTCCACAGACTAAAGCAATCCCCAGCCTCAGTCTCCCAGGTAGCTGGGATGACAGGCACCAGCCACGGCACCCGACTGCTTTTTTCGAGACCAGGTCTCCCTATGCTGCCCGAGGTAGTATTGAACCCACGAACTCAAGTGAACTCAAGCAATCTCAGGCCTCTTGCCTCCCAGCGCTTGGACTACAGGTGTGCGTCACCATCTTATATTTATAACCAAAGTGACTGGATTTGAGATTTACCGTAGGAGCTTTAACAGTGGATGTTTACCTTGACTAGGCAGGTGAATACAACTAAACCGAAAGCCACGAACACACACCTCTCATTCGCTGTATGAATGCAAACGTGTCACCTAACTTCTGACTCCCGGATTTTTCACCTCACCTCAGGACAGGAGAGGCCTGGAG
>PVHY01030243.1:0-13588 GCA_004024945.1 Uropsilus gracilis
CCACCACGCCTAGCTATTTGGGGCTAGGTCTCGCTGTGTTGTCCCAAGCAGGACTCAGACCGCGTTCCCTAGCCCCAGCTGCTTCACAGACTGATGATTACAGGCACGTCCTTAGAAGATCTTGAATTAGAGCATAGCATTTTAAAATTCCTTAAGGTGACTTCTAGCTTTTCTTGAAGAATCAGAACATTTGGCCATACTATCCCAGAAGGTTGTTATCAGCTGGTACTGAATGCTGGCTGCCACTAATTAGTGGGATGGTGACATGCACTCCAATTTGCCACAGGCTCCACCATTCCTTATTACCTCCTCACAATGCCTAGGTCTTCACTGTTTGTCAGTAAAATCTTCTACACTGGCCTTTGTTTCTTTTATAGTAGAGTGAAGGCAAATAATTTTTGAGTCAGTACTGCTATAGAAACTTCAAATTGTTAGTAATTAAATAATAAACTATCTTCCCCGAGCAACTTACTGTTCTACAACATGCTCAGTCCTTCTAGTTGTGTCAGGTGGATATTGCTGCACCATGGGGCCAGCGAAGAAAGCTTTCTCATTGGGTTCGCCTTTTCTGTTCTGCCTGACAGTGTTGATGGAGGGAACGGTGGTATATTCCTCCTATTTTTCTGTACCAGTTGGTTTCCAACCAGCAGGACATTTGAGGTGTCTTTTTTTAATGATAAACAGCTTGGGAGAGGCCGATTTCACTTAATCGATGGGGTAAGTTATGATTAAAAAAATGGAAACCACGTTGTAAAGCTTAGGAAACAATATCAACCATCCGACTCATAAAAAAGGGGAACATTAGATATTTAGAGGGACCCCCCCTACTGGAGATTAACCAGTCTGAATTCCCATCCACAAGTGTACATCTGAGGAGGTACGCCTCCCCTAAATCTATCACGTTACAAACCAATGTTGCCTCAATTAAAAAAAAAAAAAAGCATTTAAACCCATCTTAAAACCTTCAGGGAAGTAGCTTTATTTGTTCTGATCTAATGGCAAGGCTTCATGCTCCATATCTAGACAAAACTCCATTTTAACCCCTTATGCTTAGATTTGATTTCAAGTAAGTATTTTTGAATAATTGATTTTGAAACTCAGTTACAACTTCTGATTGGAGTCATCCCTTTTGTCTAATAAACTAAGACATGAAAAAAAGGGACTGAAAGGGGAATAAAAACTCTCTGCATGCTTCAAGCCAGCTCTCTTTAATATCAGACTGATTTGGGGGGAGGGTTCCCCTTTGTCCACAGAAAAGCCTTTAGCAGTTCTTTGCTCTACCAGGTTCCAAACTCAGATTTTTTTTTTTCCACTGTGAGCAGCTTTATCCTGCAAATGCTGAACCATCCAGGGCCCGTTTGGAGGACTCCTTGGTTCTCACAACTGCTGCACATTCAGATCCTCATCCCTGTAACAAAAAGCGAGTCTGCTTACTAAAAGCCCCTTCTCAAGGTTCGGGAGCTGAATTTTTTTTTTTTTTCACATGGCTTCCCTTTTATGCTTAAAGTGAAGTGAATGTCAAATAGAGTAGCACATAAACATGTTCTAATATAGCAGTCGGTGGGCACTTTTCAGCTTTTTATTGCAAGGTAACAATCCGGGCTGTTTGTTTTAGAAATGGTAATGTTGTATCATTGTAACAAATTATACTTAAAAATCATTTAGTGTGAAATTGCAGATTAGTCCCATGGGGACAGGGTATTAACAATCACCCAGCCCTTTGCAGCATACAGATGGTGAATCTGGGATTTACAATAGGAACAATCGCTGATTACATGCATGGGTGTAACGGACAAAAAGACCTCCAACTCCAGCTTGGAGAATCCGGCGGAGGTCCTAGTGCCTGGCTTGTTCAGGACACTCGGGTCCAGGAATGCTTGTGATCCGTGCCTTCGCCCCGAGGGCAGCCAGCGCTGCTTTCCGTGTGCCTGGAAACCTGCAGACTGTTTGGCCATGTCCTCAGCGTGCCTTACTGGAAACCACCTCCATTCCTCTAGAATCCCTTTAAAGGGCAACTGCGGTGGGGATTGACCAGGGGTACCCAGATGTGCTCATTATCAAAACCGATACCTGCTGGTCACGCACTGCCAGGAAGAAAGTCCGCAGGCCCCCGTGTGCACCAGGGACTGGAGAGGATGCTGGGCTTCAGAAATTCATCTGCTTCCGAAATGAAAAGGACTCCTAAGTACAATGCCCCTGATTTGGGGACAGTCACACGGCTGTGATGGTCACATGGATCCCAGAGATGGAAACCCCTGGGGTAGGTTTGATGTTAAGGGTGAAATAATATCTTCGGACACAGTCCTGCGTGCAGACTGTGCTCTGTGGTGGCCATTGTGTGTGTGCCTGGGACTCTGTGCTGACCAGCTGGTCATTGATCACAAGTTTTTTTTTTTAAAAAAAGGCAGAGAAAGAACATTTTGGTGACTTCAGGGTCATCGCCAACAGCCAAAGCAACTCTCTCCCTAGGATGCTGGTCTGACTTCACATGCAAAGGCAAGGGGTAACTTTTCCAGCAGGAGAATGCGGTGTCAACAGAAAACTGAAATGCTTAAAAGAATGTAGCATGAGCTAATGTGCTAGTTCTCCAAATGGGCTGTTTAGCCTAGATCTTCTTTTTTTTTTTTTTTTTTTTTTTGAGACTAGGGTTCGCTATTTTTGCCTGTGGAACCACAGGCTCACATTGCCCAGGGTACCACAGACTCAAGCAGTCCCCAGCTTCAGCTTCCCAGGTAGCTGGGATTACAGGCATGTGCCACCATGCCCAGTTATCTTTTTGGAACTAGGTCTCGCTATGTTGCCCTGAGTGGGACTCGAACCGCGATCCCTGGTGCCTTCCATGGCTTCCTAGGCTGCCACTTACAGGCACACGCCACCATGCCTGGCTATCCTAGATATTCTTACTCCAAACTGTTTTGTCTGTAGAACTCAGAGCAAAGCAGAAACACACATGACCGCTGGGTAGGCACAAACCATGGACACTGCCACGTGCTGATTTTAGGTGTCCATACTCCATGCTAGTTTTATTGCTTTGCCTCAACCCAGGATCTCTTGTGGCAGTGGTGGCTGGCTAGGTGATGGTTAAGTCCTCCTTTCCTAGACCAGTTAATGACCTTCCCAGGGAACTTCATAGTCCCACCTGGAGGGATGCTTGCAAGCTCCTCAGGATTCTTCTAGCAAGGTTTGCAACTGGTTCTTATTTCAACCCTGTCTTTCAGGCACTAGGCTGGATCACCTCTTGTTCAGAATGATCAAGATGACCTTTATGGGCACTTAGTGATGACCGAGACAAGTTCATTTCTTGGAAAATGTCTGCTTCAAAACTGAAGCTTCGTGCACTGAAGTATCAACTACAAAATACATGGTGGTTGAGGCTCTGTTTAAAAGAAAAAAATTAAGACAAGAAAATGGCCGCAACCAAAAATGGACAGCAACATAAAGTACATCTGTGTATAGGTATCCATACATTCAAGTCTAATCCTTCTTGAATGAACTTTTGTGCATATATAAAATACTCAGAGAGCCAACTTTAATTTCTATATGTGACTGTTCAGGTGTTCCCAGCACCATTTATTGAAAATACTTTCCTTTCTCATTGTGTTGTCATGGCACCTTTGTTGTTGTAAATTAGTCATATGTTTGGGTTTATTTCTGGACTCTTTATTTTGTGCCATGGATCTGTGTGTCTGGCTTTATGCCAGTGCCACACTATTTTGATTACTGTAAGTTTTTAATATTGTTTGAAAACCAGGGGCATGATGCTTCTTCTAGTTTTGTTCTCTTTCTCAGTATTTCTTTGGATCCCCAAAGGCCCCTTGTAAAACCATACAAATTTTAGGATTGTTCTAGTTATGTGAAAAATGCCCTGGCATTTTGATGGGTATTACACTTAATCTGTAGGTTCCTTTGGGTAGAGTGTGAACATTTTACCAATGTTCTTCCAATCCATGATTATGGCTTCTCTTTCAGTTTGTCTTTTCTTCAATTTTTTCATTAATTGTTGAGAGCTGAACATAGGGTACAAGAGAGGACAGATGAGAGAGATAGACACAACCGGTAGAGGCTGGGGCTGAATGAAAGTATGCATCATACAGCAAATTTTAATGACTCCCACAAGTCCTTATAAAGGTTTCAGACAAAGGAAAAAAAAAAGTGGCTCAGGCAAAATCAAATTAGGGAAAACATTAATTCCCATGGAATACTTGGGGGCAGGGGATTCACTTATTAACTTGCTATAATCTCCTAAGGAAGGTCTCTTAGGGTAAATATTGGAGGAATGGCGACACTGCTGCCCACCAGAGGTCAAATCATGCCATTTCCATCTTCAGTGTTCTGAAGACAGCTAAGACTGGAATGAAGTGTTCTTCATCCCAGCATGAGTCCTGACTGGTTTTAACTTGCAGCCTCTGGCAATTATTGTCTTGTGCTTTTCAATATGTAGGTCCATTACCTCCTGAGTTAAAAGTATTAGTAGGTACTTTATTTCTTTCAATCACTTTAATTTCTATTTCTGGTAGTTCATTTCTAGTGTATAGAATGCAACCGATTTTTGTGTACTGATTTTATATCCTGCAACTTTCCTAACTTTATTAGTTCCAATTGTCTTCTTTAGGGTTTTTCATGCATAAGTCATCTTTTCTGATTTGAATGTGCAAGATCATAAAGGCAAGGAAAACTAAGAAATAAGAAATTAACCAACCCTGAGGACATTGTGCTAAGTGAAGTAAGTCAGTCAAAGAAAGACAAATGCTGCATGATTCTGTTTAGACATAATAGAAGAAGTGAGTTCGGAACAGTGACTGCTGAGAGGTGAGGGATGGGAAGTGGCAAGTTTAAAAGGTATATAAATCAAGAAGTTCTGGAATCTGTTGCTCCTATAGCTGACTGTTCAAAGGTTAAGTTTTGCATTAAATAAACATTATGCCACTAGCCTAGATTCAAAGGAGAGAATTAGACTTCACTTTTGACTAGGGAAATGGAAAGATCCAGAAAAGCAGATAGAATGAGCAATATTGCTAGGACCATCTTTGGAAATCCAATTTGCCAAACTTGTTAAACCTTATTACTAAATAAGATCATTTTGACAAAATATAACACCCTTTCAATACATCTTAAATATTTAAGTTGTCTGTTTTGTTAGAGTTTAGATTCTGGCTCAGGGAACAAGAAGTAAAGGCATCGAATTCTTTCCAGACTTATCCCCCTATTCAAGAGCACTCAGCACTCCCTTTTAAGACTTACATGAGAGACACCATCTAGGAAGCATTTCTGCATTGCCTAAGATCCTGTTGGTTCACTATAGGCCTTTGCTGAAGAGGCTAATCAGACTTGTTGGATACACCTGCCCTCTGACAGCAGGCGAGCCATCAGTACCATCATTACCCCAACTTCTCAGGACCTCAGCAGTTTGTGTTTTGGGGCTCTTTCCCACTGAGTAGCTCCCCACCCCATCTTCAATCCCATCACACTATCGCCATCTCCTTTCCATCTCATGCTAATGAATCTGGTTGATAATAATGTTCATTTCACTTCTTGGCTGTGACACATGGGCCTGATTATGCAAGATGTTCATCTTAGGGGAAACTGGGTAAAGAGTATATGAAGACTGGACTGTCTGTAACTTTTCTGTAAATCTGAGATTCTAAATAATGTTATGTGTGCATATTTACACATGCCTGTGTATTCATATGTGTACCTATAAACTCCCAGACACACATGTCTGAGACCAGCCACACAACCTTTTCAATATGTTTGCAGCAGTCATTGAAGTGATAGGAGCATTGCTGAAATGTTTTGAACGTGTGTCCGGCATCATTTGGCTAACGATGTGTGTTTGTAAGTGGCTGATGGATGAACGTCTCAAGGGGTTAGTTCTACTTCCTTATTTAATAGCTGGATTCATAAGGGCTTCTTCAGCCTGACTGACCCATCTTTGTGGCCAGGCCTATCCCAGTGACCCTACCAAGACCCCTGTCCCAACTCATCTATCAGAGAAAAATGAATCTATTTCAGGAGCGATCAGTCCTCATTATCTCTAATTGGGTCTGGCGGCTGGAGACAGGCCTCATTATTTTTAATTGGGGCCCATGGTTCTAGAATGAAACACCACCCAGCTTCATGCAGATCAGGCCTGGATATTTGCAAGTTCAAAGTGAAATTGCATTGTGGGACTTCCAGGAAATGACACTATATTTATCCTTTTGTTTCACTTCACTTTCTAGTTGTAGTCTTGGGTTGTTAAGCTAAAGATAACAATTGAACTGGAACTGTCTATGCTATTGTCAAGGATTTTTTTTTCCAGCTTCTGGGTAGTAGGGGTGTAAGTTTTTCTTTCAAAATAAATGAATATTATTATACGGGCAATAATTTGACAGACTGCTCACTTAAAGACCATTTAAATGCTGCTCTGGGTATGGCGTCATGCCACGGCTCCAGTCCCCTTAGTTAAAGGGACCCCTTTTTTGGTAATTACCCCAAGTTACACAAAATAGCTAACCCTTGGCATAGCACATGCTGGTGTGAATCTTGATGGCTCCCGGAGGATGCTAAATTGTCAGTCATTTCCTACTTTCCTGAAACTGGAAATCTGTAGCCAGAAATTCACAGGAGCATCTGTGGCTGCCATTGATTTTTTTTCAGTTTTCAGTTACCCTGGCCTTCATAGTATTTTAACAATCCAAGATGGCAAGGACTTCCTCTGACAAGCTCAGACTTCCAGAGACTTTCCCCAGGACTTGTATCCACCATAGGTAGACATTCTGAAATTCACACATGGTGATGGTGGAAAGGGTGTGTGAGACTCCAGAAGCCTCCTGAACATCCAGACACATAGTCTGGACTCCCTTAGAGCCAAGACCTTCCTGGGAAGAAAACACATCCATTGGAATGAGACTGTCCAGGGCAGCTTTTACTTGCTTCGCCTCTTTTCCTTGGGGATACTTCTCAGACCTTTCAGGAAAGGAGACCCTGCTAGGTGGGCCTTCTTCGGAGTATGAGAGAATGGGTAGGGCAGGGCCCCGTTCCCTTGGTTCCGATGCATAATTCCCCTGCCTGGTCTCTGTGTATAAAGTTTCTCTGCTCTCAAGCTGAAGAGGTGCTTTAATTTGAATAGTCCTTAGACACGGAGTGTCCTTTCTATTCCTAACATAGATGCATTGAAATCAAGCTTCAGCGGAGATGAAGTCAGTTTACCTAGAGCAGAAAACATTGTCTCTTTTATCAGCTAGAAGTGTTCAGGTTTGCAGCATGGAAAATTCTGGCGGTGGGATGGACTTCAGGCACAGTGTGATCCAGCAGGTGATAGTGCAGCTAGTCCCCTGTCCAGTTCCTGGGTGGTTCTCTCAACTCTGCCCTCAGGCTGTTTCCCCATATGGTGGCATGAGTGGCCCTTAGAGGTGCCCCTTCTATTACCCAAAGAAAGGAAGAACCTCTGCTCACTGTTTCTGTGAAAGAGATGGGTGTTTTCCTTCATGCAAGGCTCTGGCATTTCCACAGTCCTAACTGGCCCTGTTGGAAACATCTATCTCCCCATGAGTGAGTTTAGTGCTGGGACAAGAGTTCATCCCAGGAGCATGAGGAATTCCTTTGGGGCATTCACTTCCCTTTGGGGCATTCTTAGGATGAGGAAGGGGGAGATGGGCAGTGGATAAGTAACCACAACCATCCACTTACATTCACAGGTAGAGATTCGAGCAAGGTACCTGTGTGCTTGTGAAGAGATAACCAGTCTCATGAATATTAGGGAGCAAGGTGTGTGCATGAGGGGAGCTAGGACCCTCAAACAACATGTTGTACAACCAGGCCAGGCAGGTTTGTTGTTGATTCAGGCAAACAGAAAAGGACTCTTGGTGCTTTAGGTATACCTGACATGCCATTAATGCTGAAGCAGGGGGACAAGTAGACGGGGAGAAACAACAGACAGCTGCAGAGCCTCCTAGCTCCTTTTCTCCCCAGTTTCTCAGCCTGGTGCCCATCGTTACAGGTATGTATGCCCTGTGTGCTCTCATTTCTAACTGCTCGTTGCAATAACATGATATGTGGGTAATGTGTGTGGGTAATGAAGGAGGAGGTAATGGGAGGAAAATAAAGCCACAGGTGGCAGCAGCAGAGGCAGCAGGAAGCAAAGAGGCCGAATTGCTGCACGGTCCTTACAGAGTCCTTTTTGCAGGCATTTTTACAGAAAAACTTGCTTCAACCCCAATCTCATTCAAAATCCTTAGCTACCCCAGGACTGATGCTTCCCTTGATTGGCCTCCGGATGGTTTGGCATCTCATGTTTCCATCCCAGCCATGTTGTCTGAGGGCTCATAAAAATATCTTTTCTTTTCTTTTTTTTTGCCTAGCTTTTTATCAGCCTCCAGAATGTCCCTGTTAATATTTTCTTTTTAATTTATTTTTGGATTTTTCACAATGCATGATTGTATGATGTTGATCCCCATGGAAACATTCCCCTCCCTCCCAACGCCCCCTCAGTTCTCTCCACCTCCTTTCTTATTGCTGTTTGTTCATGTTTAACCCTTTGGTCTTTTTTCTCTCTGGATCTGTGTCCTCACCCTGGGTGAGGCTATCATTTCTTGGGACTTGGTAGAGCTTGCTATTTAGCTATCTGGTACTGCTTTTGCATTCATAGGCCAATCCGAGCTCCTTGAACTTGTATCAATGTTTCTTGTTTCTCGGTGGCTGTTATCTCTGTTGTTTTCTGTCTCATTTTGTTGCTCCTTCATGTTATGTTTCAGGTCTTTGGCTTTGAGAGCCTGACTCCCAGCCTTCTATTTTGGTAGAGCAACTCCTCAGTGGGGACAGCCATCAACTGATGGTAGGTCTCCTGGCCTCCATCTTTGGAGCGCTGCCATTCTGCAGTGTGCACCGGCTTCATCTGCCTTTGCAGGTGGTGGGGGAGGGGGCAAGGATGGTGTTGGCCTGTTCTTATTTTCTTGATTGAGTTTTGGTCTGTCTGACTCACTGCATTAAATGGGGTTATGGGGAAGTGAGATGGGGTGAGCCATGTGAGACAGGAGTCAGAGTCTGTCTTTATTACTTTGTTCATCCTGGATTTTATTTAATAGCTTTATTGAGATATAATTCACACCCATATAAAGTATATAATTCAACTTTTAACATAATCAGACTTGTGTCACCACATACATAAATGCATCTAGAATTATATTCTTATAAGTTAATATCTTGGTAGGACAAATTCTCACTTACAATCTTTTTTCTTTGCTATTGCCATCTGTTTATTTTTTTTAAAGTGTTAATAAAATACACGGTTACTTTTCAAAGATGTGTTGTTCTATGGACTGGAATTATGTTGACTCTGAATTAGTAAATTTTTGTATTTTTCTCTACAAGGCTCTTGCAGAGTTCTTTAAATTTTTGTCTTCTATTTATTGAGGTAACATTGATATGTAAACACTGTTCTCAGAGTATAGGTTCTTGTATAAATTCATACACATTTCTTTGTAATATTAGAGCTAAATATTTCATCGCCTATATAGATGAATTTTCTTCCCATATAATCATAGACATAGAGTGTTTTGTGTATTTATCCCATATTTAACCACTAGGCTGAGTGCTCATTAATTCTAAGGGTTTTAATTTTTTTTGCCTTAGATTTTCTTGATACATGTATTTCTTGAGACAGTCATCTGCATTCCCTTTAGAAACTGCTAGTGAGACAGTACCCAACTTAATGTTACCCTGACTCTTCTGTGAATCCATTTTGTTCCTCCTTGCTGTCTGTCAGGCCCCTTACTTTTGCTTCGTTCCCAAGCTGCAAAGGACTCTCCTTCAGTCGCTTAGATTTTTTTCTCTAGCTGCATGTATCTATATCTATATATTTGTTCAGATTAACTCTTAGATCTTTCAGATGTCTCGTTAGTTGAAAATTCACACTGTAACAATTTCACTACAGAATTCATTACATTTCATAAAAATTTCTGAAGTTTTTCTTCTGCAAAAGTCAGAAAGTGGTTGAATGACATTGTGGAAGAAATATGCGAAGACCAAATGAGAACAATTAAAAGGTCATTTTTCCTGAACTTGCTGTAACAAGGGAGTCAGCCACAATCACCTGCCTTTTGGCAGAAACTCAAAGGCATAGGGAGTGGAAAACTTTATAGAGGGGGGAGAAAGGGAAAGCCTCAACTGACCCTCATTTGAGACTGCTGGCACGAGGAAGCTATAGTGAGCAGTCTAGAAGCAGAGCCTATGTGGTAGATTAGCTGCTTTGGTGTTCTCTAACTGGTCCGAAGTTGGAAGTGAGGACAAAAGTTTGGGAAACTGGTAGTTGCTAACCAAGTCCTTGTCATGTTTGAGCTGATTACTGCAAGGGTTACTGTTGAACTTTCCTGGATTGTATCCAGAGATTGATAGCAGGCTGACTTAATATTGTTTCAGTGGTAATACTCTACAAATTTGTCTGAGTTAGTATAATTCTCTAAAAATTCCATCTGGTTTGCAGAAATTGACAAACTGGTCCTAAAATTTATGTGGAAATACAAGGGACTTAGAATAGCCAAACCGATTTTGGAAGAGAATGAAGTTGGATGACTTACATTGCCTGATTTCAAAACTTAATAAAAGCTATAGTAGTCAAGACAGTGGAAATGCTGTAAGGATAGATAAATGCTAGTTTTTCTTTTACAAAAGTCACAAAGTGGTTGGATGTAAAGGATGTAAGATTGCTATAAGGATAGACAAATCGATCAATGGAATAGAACTGAAAAGTCAGAATAAACAGAAGAAAACATAGGTATTATTCTTGTGACTTAGACATATTTTTGACTTTGGATTTGCCAAAAATTTCTTAAACATGATACTTAACACACAGACAACAAATGAAACAATAAATTGGGCTTCACTGACATTAATAAGTTTGCACTTCAAAGAAAATGGAGACAGCCTACAGGGTAGGACTACATATTTGCAAAACACATATCTGTTAAGGATCTTATATCTGAAATATATAAAGAAGTTTTATCACTCAATATTGGAAAGACAAATTGCCCAGTTTAAAAATGGGCAAATGATTTGCATAGACATTTCTCCAGAGAAGAGATTTAAGTGAACAATAAGCGCATGAAAATATACTCACTACTATCATTAATCATGAGGGATTGCAAATCAGACCCACAAAATCAGCCCCCTAAGGTGATTATAGTGATAACAAAACAAGTGTTGGAAAAGATATGGAGAAAACAGAACCTATTCATTACTGATGGGTGCAACCATTTTGGAAGTTTGGCAGTTCTTCAAAAAACTAAAATTAGTTACCTCTTACTCCAGCAATTCTGCTCCAAAATATCTACCCTAGAGAAGTACAAAGGTATGTACAAAAAAAACTTGCATACCAATGTTCATAGAAGCATTGTTCACAATAGTCAAAAAGTAGAAAGAGTTCAAATACCCTAGGTGGCTGTTTCCTTTTCACATGCACACATGTTAAGCTCTTAAAGGATAACTTTGGGAAAACCTGGTAGTTTTGAAATGACAAACTCACTGAATGAAAAATAAAATCATAGAGCATGAGTTACTACCTGATACACTCACCCAAACATGTCCATGTGATCACATCCCTATATACATAAAGCATTGTGCATTTGTATGTGTGCATATGAATGTAGAAAAATATCTGCAAGGACTCAGCAAGATAACAAAGGTGGACCCATAGGAGAAGAAGGAGCCAGAGGAGGAAGAGGGCTTTAATTAAGATGAGGATGCTTGTCTAAAGTAACAGCACCTAACATCTAGAAGGGGCAGCTGGTTCCAAGCCCTCCTCCAGGGCCTTGCTTGTATTAAATCCATACAGCACATTACTGGGGTGGTGGAATCATGATCCTTCCATTTTACAGAAACTGAGTCAATTGATTTGACTGTAAAGTCAGCCACTCAACTAGGGTCCTACATCCAATGGGAAGCATAGTGTGGGAGTGACCTCCTCCTTCTTGCCACCAGTCCATATTCTGAACTGTGATTTTATTGCAGGAACAGGTTTAAGTTAGGAACTGACGGTTTCTAGAATAAGAAGGTGGGTGGATAAAGGGGTGATCTTTTTTTTTTTTTTTTTTGAGACTAGGTCTCACTGCTTTTGCCCATGGAACTGTAGGCTCATGTTGCCCAGGATACCACAGACTCAAGCAATTCCCAGCCTCAGCTTCCCAGGTAGCTGGGATTACAGGTGCACACTACCACACCCAGCTATTTTTTTGGGACTAGGTCTCGCTGTGTTGCCCGGAGTGGGACTCGAATAGTGATCCCTAGCCCCTGCCGCTTCATAGGCTGAAGCTTATAGGCACAAGCCACTGCACCTGGCTTGGGTGATCTTCTAAAGAGTAAGAATACAGCTTGACAAATACAAAAATAGTGTCATGCTTGGAAGGGGCCAACTCTGAGCTTCCCAGTACCACCTGCAGCCCCATTGTCTCCAGAAACCTTTATATTGTTATTTTTATTATTTATTTTTTTTGCTTTTTCGAGACTAGGTCTCATTATGTTGCCTGAGGTAGTCCCGATCCCGCGGACTCAAGTGATCCCCAGCCTCAGCCTCCCAGGAAGCTGGGATTACAGGTTCCCACCACTGCGCCAGCTGCTTTTTGAGACCAGGTCTTTGCTGTGTTGCCTGGGGGAATCTCAAGCCCACGAACTCAAGTGATCCCAGGCCTCTTGCCTCCTGCACTTGGTTTACAGGTGTGCACCACCACACCCAGCTATACTGTCACTTTTAAATGAGAAGGCAAACAACCCAAATGCCCCAAGGCAGAGGACTGGATGACAAAGATGTGGCATACATACACAATGGATTATGCATCAAAGCTTCTGCATGGCAAAAGAGACAACAGAAAAAACTAAAAGAAGCCCAACCAAATGGGAAAAAATTTTCGCCCTCCAAAAGAGTGATAAGGGATTAATAACACTGATCTACAAGGAACTCACACAACTAAACAAAAACAAAACAAGATACCCAATCAAAAATTGGGGAGAAGAACTAAAAAGACACTTCTCCAAAGAGGAAATACAAATGGCCGACAGACACATGAAAAATTGCTCAATATCATTAGCAATCAGAGAAATGTAAATCAAAACCACACTGAGATACCACCTTACACCAGTAGGAATGGCCCACATCAAAAAAACAGGCAACAACAAGTGCTGGCGAGGATGTGGAGAGAAAGGAACACTCTTACACTGCTGGTGGGAATGTAAACTCATCCAGCCACTATGGAAAGCAGTATGGAGAACCCTCAAACTAATGAAAATGGAATTACCATTTGACCCAGCAGTCGCACTTCTGGGAATCTACCCAAAGGAGACCTCAATGTGGGTACAAAAGGACACCTGTGCTTGGATGTTTATTGCAGCACTATTTATAATTGCAAGGACATGGACACCACCCAAATGCCCCAGAACAGATGACTGGATGAAAAAGATGTGGTACATATACACAATGGAGTATTACTCATCAATTAAAAATGACAAATTTGATGAATTTATGGAAACCTGGATGTACCTAGAAGAAATCATTCTAGCAGAAACGAGTCAGATAGAAAGGGACAGAAACCGAATGGTTTCACTAATATATGGTCAACCA
>PVHY01030244.1:0-13585 GCA_004024945.1 Uropsilus gracilis
TGGCTTTTGCATATCAATGGTAAAGGTGATCAGTGAAAATGCTAATGAAGAGTGTGTAGCCTGCTTTGTAGAGAGTAGCAGGCAAATAAGAGTATCCAGTTAAGGTTAAAGGTAATTGCAGTTAAGTACTGTTTGTAGCCTGCTTTGGAGAGAGAAGCAGGCGGATAGGGGTAAACAGTTAAATAAAGACAGAAAGTCTTCATTTTACCCTGTTTCATTGTGACAAATTCTGATTCCAGTGCAGGGTAGATGAGCTCATCGGGCTTTTTCATGCCATGAGTCTCTGTGGCTGCCACCTGCGGCCTTGATTGTGATAATGCAGAAGGCGCTCAGGGCGTGTGGGCATGGGGCATGAGCACCTGGAATTGCAGACGCCTGGGCGAGAGCTTGGGCGTGCGCATGTGCAAGTGTGCACACCTGCACCCAGAAACAGTGATAAAAGCAGAGGGGCAGGGGCGGCAACATAATGGGGCACATCTACAGAAGAGGAGAGAGGAAGAAGATGGAGGGGGTACGGGGGACTGAAGGGGGGGCTGGGGTTCTCAGATGTGTGCCTTCCTCCCTGCCTGGTGTACCTGGATTCTTGGTTCCCTGAGACAACATTAAAGCCTGGAAACCCACGGAGGACTTGGGACTCGACCCATCTGCCAGAATCAACAGGGAACCTGACCAGAGTCCTTCCATCGCCCCCAACAAGGCTGGGCCAGGCGGATGGGATGGGGGGAGGGGAGCAGTGATTCAGTGCAGGCTTAGAGTTTGCATGGTCAGTGCAAGAAAAGAAAAGGAGGCAAGAATTGGTGGCACGTTGGCAGTGTGTCTCAGTTACTTAGAGAAGGAAATGGAGGTCAGTGTTTTCTCACGTGTGGGTGGAAACGCCAGGAGTGAGGGCCTGAAAGCCTGCGAGCCCGTGATGGTGTATAACCACCTGAGGCAATAATAGAGGGTCCACGGGGTTCATGGCCTGGCTCCAGTCCACGAGCTCTCAGTGAAAGCCCGGACCAGGGCAAGAGTGATTGGTTGGGTTTCCGGGTTCCTGGGAACCCCAGAAACTGGACGAAAACAGGCACCCTCCAAACAATGGTCTCCCCTGAGAGATGGCTCCTGGCTTTCGCCTGCGTCTCAGATGTCTCCCAGACTAGATTAAAATTCAGGGGAGAAGAGGACACGTGCTGGAGAGGAGACGCAGGTTTCTGAGCTTGAGGAGGTCACAGAGCTGGGGACTGGGGTGCTGCGGGCAGTGGCTCAGGGACCAAACCCTCCCAAACAGCCGAATCAGAGATGGCTATGACTGCCTCGCAGAGCACATGGCAAACCATGGAGCGTTTCAAAGCCTCCTTAATATTGTAATGACCTATTTATCTATTTGTTTGTTTATTTATTTGAGACTAGGCCTCGCTATTTTTGCCCTTGTACCCGCAGGCTCACGTTGCCCGGGGTACCACAGACTCAAGCAATCCCCAGCCTCAGCTTCCCAGGCAGCTGGGATGACAGGCACACGCCACCACGCCCAGCTATTTTTGGGGGACTAGGTCTCGCTATGTGCCCCCAAACTCAAACGCAATCCCTGGCCCTGGCCGTGGCTTCCTAAGCTGCCACCTACAGGCATGTGCTACCATGCCCAGCTTAATGACTTATTTAGTGGCTACAAAATCAAAATTCAAAGGTTCTTAATTTCCTAAACTTAAAAAAAAGAGGATGAAATAGTACAGAGCTGCTCAGGGTACGGCTGTCAGTTCCAGCACCAGCTGATGTGCTGCACCGGTAGCTGATCTACCCTCAGCACCACTGACCCCTGCTCCCCCTGGCATCCCTGGTACCACCCTTGCTTGGGTGACCTGGTTCTGAATGGCAGAATCCCTGCAGGGGAGAGGGGACATGCGGTCCCCAGAGCCTCAGGGCAAGGGGGGGTGACCGATGACTCACTTTGATGCCTTTCTGTCAGATCTTTCAAATCCCTCTCACCTTAGACCTGACAGACTCCTTCAAAAAATACCAGATTGTCCTCTACAGAAAACAGGTTCGGGGTCAAGTCCACTTAAACCTACATGGCGGCGCTGCCTCCTCACCCAGCGGCGTGGGAAGATAGTGTTCTCCGTTAGGGCAAAGTCTCCCATCCCGGAAGAGCCCGGCACAGCCACAGGGGATGGTGGGAACCTCGTTGACAAGAACCAGCCTTTGCTGAGGCACAGCGCTGCTGCAGAACCTGGAAAACCACCCAAAGGATGCTGAGCTCCACAAGCTGAAAAGAGAAGGTCAGAGCGACCGATCAGTTGCCTGGGATACCAGTGCATCCCTAGACTCCAGGAAGGAGCCACACACGGGCCTCACACACCCCAGCGTCTACATCCACATCCTCCTGCCAGCTGTAACTAAGTCAACAGCTTTGGACACCAGCCAGAAAGCAGCCAGTGATACAGCACTAGGAAGACCATGGGAGAAGGTGTGCATGAGTGAGTTGAGGGCTGGCGAGATCCTAGCTGGGGAACTTCCTTGAAATTGTCCAAAGCAACCACGCAAGAGTTGCCTGTGACAAGGGAACACCACAGGCACGTAGGGGTTGCAAAGACTTTGGTTTGTGGGTTTCTTTGGGCTCTAACTACCATGCACTCCTCTCAGGCTTCCCGTGCAGTGGTGATAGCAGCTCTGTTCCTAGCCTGGGCCTTCCACCTTCCAGCATGGTTTCCCAGTTCTGTCCTTGTTTTCATAGATGCCTTAAGGGCCGGGCAAGGTGGAGCACGCCTTTAATTGCAACCGATAGAGCGAGGCCTGGACTAGCAATCGCTTGAGTCTGCGGGGGTCAGACTCGCCCAGGGCAACATAGCGAGACCTAGTTTCTAAAAATAGCTGGGTGTGGTGGCGTGCACCTGTAATCCCAGCTACCTGGGAGACCAAGTCTGGGGATCACTTGAATCTGTGGTACCCCAGGCAATAAAGCAAGACCTAGTCTCAAAAAAAAAAAAGTCTTAATAAGTCCAAGCCCTCTGGAAGTCCCCTAATTTAAGAGCACAAACTGTTCCCAGTGGGGCCATGACTAGTACAATGAGCTAGATTAGAGGGAGGGAGGCTGAAGATGGTGGTGCACTTCTGCGATTCCATTTGCATTTTGATTTGAATTTTATGGGCGCTGCTAAATGTGATGGAAGATAAAACCAACTTTCAGAGCCCCAGCTGATTTTTTCTGATTTTTCAGAATAGCTTTACTGTTCTCACTGATGAATCTAAGTCCAGCAAATACCTTTCTGTTCAAAAATAAATAGCTTATGAGCAAAATTCAGCTTTATTTGTTTTATGTGTCAGAATGGCATGTCAATTTTTAGCGGAGAAGAGCCAAAGACTTCACTTCTCTTAAATGTTCGGTAACCAGCATGGTGGCCCGTATCCCAGAAACACAGTCCCTTCCTTGCCCATGTATAGGACACTGCCACAGAAAAGGAAGAGGCCAATGAACTTAATATAGAACAACAAACTGCAAGGAGAGAGGGGTCTGAGGGAACAGCAAACAGAGGGGACGTTGGGGAGGGATCCCAACAACCATTTACCGATGTTGTAAGAAATTTAAAGAACAAATAAAAAAATAAAATATTTATCACTGGGCCATGATTTTCAGGTTCCTGTCAAAAGCCTAATATCACAGATAGTCTCAGACTTGGAGGCACTGGGCAAACCTACCTCTCCTAACCAAGGTTCCAGGTAGTCAGGGAAACTAGAAGTCAAGGTTGAGAGAAAATTCTGGGCTCCTATCTGCAGACGCCCCAGCCCTGCCCAGGTGATAGCCACTCAGGTCCTATATGTAGTAGATGTGATAGCATGCAACAGAGAGACCTCCTACTCCCTCACTCTGCTATATGGCTTTTTCCTTGTCTCCAGATCTAGAGGAAAAAAAATACTAGCCAGGAACAGTGGTGCACACCTGTAATTCCAAGTACTTGGAGGCTGAGGCTAGGAATCACTTGAGTCCGTGGGTTCAAAATTACCCCGGGCAACATAGTGAGACCTAATATCTAAAAAATAAAAATAATAATAAAATACAGCTACCTACCTTTTTCTTGATAACCTACACTCTGCCAGGCACTGTGCAAAAAGAACTTTATTTTTTGAAACTAGGTCTTGTTTGCTATGTTGCCCAGGGTAGTACTGATACCTTGGACTCAAGCAATCCCCAGCCTCAGCCGCCCAGGTAGCTGGGATTACAGGTACACACCACTGCGCCCAGCTGCTTTTTCAAGACCAGGTCTCACTATGTTGCCCGGGGCAGTCTTGAACCTGGGAACTCAAGCAATCCCTGGCCTCTTGCCTCCCAGCGTTTGGATTACAGACCTGCGCCACCACTTCCAGCTTAGAAAGAGTTTTCTATTGGTAACTGCCAATGGACACAGTGAGTCCAATATGATGCTGCCAGCCCAGTTACCTCCACCAGCAGGAAGTCTAACTGCCCACCCCCCTCCTGACCCCCCACCCCACGTGACGAGAGGGCTTCTGTCTCCACATGCTAACACTCGTACTAGCCAGAACTTCACCCTGTACTAGCCAGGGCTGTTTTCCCCAATGATGTGCACAAAGGTCAAGCTGGTTGACACCGTTATATTTGTTTTAGGAGTTATAGTTTCAAATTCCCCCAGTGTATGTTTTCTCACTGTGCCCAGCACCAAGGTGGCAGTAATTTGGCACCACTCTCCTAGACAGGCTCCCTTCCTGGATTTTTTTTCCTCTTGGTTGCTTCTTCTAAGGCCCAATGTAGAAGGGTAGAGACAGGCAGAAGACAGAATACTCTCTCAGGACCCAAGACCGACCTGGACACTGCCCTTTGTGAACTCAAGTTACCAGCACTGCCACCACCTCTGGAATGGCAGGGGTGAGAAGGCACTATACTTCTTGCTACCTTGTTGGTAATTTCTTTCTTTTTTTTTTTTGAGACTAGGTCTCACTATTTTTGCCCGTGGAACCACAGGCTCTCGTTGCCCAGGGTACCACAGACTCAAGTAAACCCCAGCCTCAGCTTCCCAGGTAGCTGGGATTACAGGCACGCACCACCACACCCAGCTATTTTTTTGGAACTAGGTCTCGCTACGGGCCCCAGGCGGGACTCAAACCGCAATCCCTAGCCCCAGCCACTTCATAGGCTGAAGTTTACAGGCACGAGCCACCGTGCCCGGCCCTTGTTGGTAATTTCATTTCAGAGTCTTTATCACCCTGCCCGTGCTTAGGATTTCCTGGGCTTCATCCCCACCATCTTCGAGCCCCAATGCAGTTAAGCACCAATGCAAAGCTTTACCACTGCTTTCCAAAGGGTGTGCAAAAAAAGCCGGGTGCGGTAGCACGTGCCTTTTATCCCAGCCTAGGATGGGAGGCCGAGACTAGGAATCGCTCAAGTCTGTGGGTTTGAGACCCACAACATAGCAAGACTTAGTCTCAAAAAATACCTGGGCATGGTGGCAAACGCCTGTAATTCCAGCAACCTGGGAGGCTGTGGCTGGGGATCGCTTGAGTTCAGGGTATCCTGGGCAACATAGCGAGACCTAGTCTCAAAAAAAAAAAAGGAGGGGTGTGCAACAGGCTGGGGGGGCATGGCCGATGGACTTACTCCCCCATGGTCATTCAAGTCTTCTCCAGAGCAACAAGGGCAGTGTTCCTTCCCAAAGCCAGCATTTCTTGACCTTGCACCACCAAGCATTGTTCACTAGACTCATGCCATGTAATCGTCTCGGGTACCCCATGTCACTGCTGAGGCATCTGAGGTGCAGGAAAGTGATCAGACTTGTTTGTCCACGATCACCCGTGTTGGTGAAACCAGGTGCACTGGCTAGAAAGCTCAGGCTAGAACCACTGGAGCCTCACGCTCTCTCTGCTCTCCATTAACTTGCTGCCAACTGCCTCAATCATGCAGATGACCTTGCCCTAGGTTGGGCCAGAAGGGTGACCCCACCTCCACCCCAGGAAAGGACTTTACTGAATCTTTGGGGGGGGGATGGGCAGGAAAAAATGCAAACAATGTCTCCTCTCAGTCTCTTGAATCCAGCAACTACTTTGACTTTAAGTGAGGCTTGTATTGTCAAGATACTAGATTCTAAAATAGAGCGCTTGGGGAGCCAGGGGTAATTTTTAGCATCACAGTGAATTACGGAGCAAACAGAGCCTCAAAGTCAGAGTAAGGCGAACGCATCTGATGAATGAGTTAGCAGAAAACTGTTCCACTTCGGCTCAAACCCCCGAAGTGAGACGCTGCTGTTTTTAGAAGATGAAAAGGTTCTGCGGAGTTCAACTCCAGTTCAAGGAGGTAAGAGACAAGGTGCCAGGGTGTGTACCTGCAGCAGAAGGTGACAGCCTCACCCACTCCCCCCACCTGCCACCCCCCACCCTCCCACCTCCCTGCCTTGGGGCCCTGATCTGAATTTCGCAAGACTTAGGATTCTCGGCTGTAAAAGACACAAAAGAATCTGCCTTGTCCTCAAGAGTCAAAGACAAAACATCTCCAAGCTCAGAAGAAAAGCCCTCAGTGTCAACACTCAAATATGCCTGGGAGGTTAGGGGCTGGGGGGGGGGAGGTTGGGCAGGGCCCTGGTCCAGGCTCCAGTAACAAGCAGGTGGCAACTTAAAGAGAGCGGAGTCAGGGCAGGCACAGTGGCATGCACCTTTAATCCCAGCCTAGAAAGGGAGGCCAAGAATAGGGCTTGTTTCAATCTGCGGGTTCGAGACCTGCCCAGGACAATATCGTGAGACCTGGTCTCAAAAAATAGCTGGGTGTGGTGGATGCACCTGTAATCCCAGCTACTTGGGAGGCTGAGACTGGGGATCGCTTGAGTCCATGGTACCCCAGACAATGTCTGCTGTCTGCAGTTCCTTGGGCAACATAGCAATGTCTAATCTCAAAAATAATAATAAATAAATACATACATACATCCATAAATAAAAATAAAGAGATCTGAGTCAGAGACTACTTGCAACTGTCCCCACAATGGGCAAGTGACCGTGTGGAGTGACCTGGAACTGAAAATGGCAGAAGCTACCACCCTCCCTCCTCGTAAGAACAAGGGCTGAGGCCCAGTACCTGGTACCCAGCAGGTCAGATTGTTTAGTGGGAGCAGGGACCTTAGGAGGCAGTCATGGCCCAGCTCAGTCCTTCAGAAAAGGGGGAACAACACTGTTGCCTCCCTCCCCATACTCCCCTCAGCCCTATCTCTCCACCCCACATCTTTCTCATCATCCCCAATCCTTACCTTCCCATCCCCTATATCCCTGGACCTCATCTCCCCTACCCCAGCCCCCTCACCCTCCATCTCCTCACCCTCCAGCTCCTCTGCCCTCCAACCTTCTACTCATAACACCTTCTACTCTGCCCTCCAACCTTCTACTCATCACACCCTTCACTCCTCCCAGGCCACCTCCCCCGCCCTGCTATCTCCCTCTAGAAGCCATCTCCGAAGGTGAGACCCTCAGGGAGGAGTGTAGAGGTGGCAAGGACCGAGGCCTGGTGTAAAGAGCTGGGCGCAGAGTGTGAGAAAGGACAAATGAGAGAGATGGACACAGTCATAGATGGCAGGCTGGTGGGAAGCATGAACCAACAGCAGCAATTTAATGTACCCCCATCCGTTCTTACAAAGGTTTCAGACAAGGGGGGAAAAGTGGCCAAGAGAATGTTTTACGACCAATTAACCAAGAAAGACCAATGGCTAGGGTACAATAAAAGTGGGTAAAATATTAGTTTCCGTGAGATAATTGCGGGCAGGGGATTCACCCATAAGTTGGCTGCTCTCAGGAGAGTGTCTTCAGGTAAACATTGGCGGAGTGGAGACATTTGCCGCTCACCGGCAGTCCATCATGCCCTTCCTTCTCCAGGGCTCTGAAGGCAGATAAGGGTGGGATGAAATGTTCCTCGTTCCCTGCATGAGCCGTGCTCCTCAGCTCACAGCTTCTGACAGCAGGGGCGCACAGAGGGAGGCCAGGAGGAGAGATGGGGGAGGGGAACACAGGCCTCTGCTGGGGGCTGGGGGGTGTCCTGAAAGCCAGGCGCTCTGGGGAGACCTGGGGTCAGCACCTGGCACCTGCGTGCCCCGAAGCACAGGTCACGGTTCCCAAAGCATCCTCTGCCTGTGTTTCCTCAACGTCCCCGGCCTTCCCCAGCAGCCGCCCAGCCGAATTGCACTGCCCGGGGCCCTAGGAGCTGCAGAACAAGATCATCCAGGAGCCAGCAGCCGCTCAGATGGCAACAGTGTCACCTGTTCCTTTCGGAAACGGCCGTTCCCACGCGTGAAAACGGTTTGAGAATGGACTGGAAACGACCTGGAGCCATGGCGCTCTGCCCCGCTTCCCGGCCTGCGTCACTCCTGTGCAAGCACCAGAACTATTTTGGCTCCGCCGAGAGCACAGCTGTGCCCTGACCTACCTTCCCTCGCGCCCGCCCTGAGTTATCTTTGAAACTGGGGCTGTGGCTGGGCCTCGCGTCCTCCACAACCGGCCAAGCACCAGCAAGTGGCTGAGGGCCAAGGTGTGCATTGGCTTTTTGCGTCTCAGGCCTGCCCCTGCCCCTGCCCACCGCAGCCGCATCATGAGCGCAGGCATGGGCGTGCACAGACACACACGGGCGTGCAAGCTCACGCCTCACACCCGCAGTGCAGCCTGCAGCCACCCTCCGGAAATGCAGCAACCTGTCCCCTCACCCGGCACAAGCTAGACAGCCTGGAGTCACCGCCCCTTTCACCCTGGTGTGCACGGACCAGAGAACAGACCCAAGCATCACTGTGCGCAGGGAGAGCCTGGGCATTCATGGGGCCTGGTCTGTGCAAAAGCCCTCCGCACGCCCTGCCAGCCCCACGTGGGCCATTGTGGCAGCTCCTTTCTTGGCCCACTTTCCCCCAGGCCCGGTGCCAGCGTCCTTTGCCCGCATTTTCTAACCTTGTGAGTGTGGTGTGACCTCAGGGCATTCCCCCCCACCCCTATCGTGGATTGAGGAATGCAGAACTGCTAAAAATGTAGAATGATGAAGCCGGGCACAGTGGGTCATGCCTGTAAGCTTCAGCCTATGAAGTGACTGGGGCTAGGAATCGCAGTTTAAGTCCTGCTCGGGGCAACATAGAGAGACCCAGTCCCCCAAAAAAGTAGCTGGATGTGGTGGTGCACGCCTGTAATCCCAGCTACCTGGGAAGCTGAGGCTGAGGATTACTTGAGTCTGTGGTACCCCAGGCAACGTGAGCCTGTGGTTCCATGGGCAAAAATAGCGAGACCTTGTCTCCAAAAAAAAAAAAAAAAAAAAAATGTAGAATGATGGCATTCATGTGATTCGGCCTAATCTAAGAAAGCACCAATAATCAAAGTATCAGCTTTATGCATGACTAGGAAAATGGCTCACGTGGCCTAAAGAAAAGGCTCTCTGGGGAAAACTGGACTAGATGTTACATATCCAAGACCTACATGGTGTTTCCAGTTGTCTCTGACTGAATGGAGGGAGCCAGGGCTGCCATGTCTCTCTGGCACACATGAGGGTCCCTCCCCAGTCAGGGAACAGTTTCCTGAGGTGTGCGGTGGCCTGCGGTCCCCAGTGTAGGTGACACATAAGGCAGGAAGGTTGACCCTGTTCTTCAGTTTGCACCCGCAGGTTGTCTACGTTAGCCTGGAGTGTGAGCACGTTGCGTGACCCTGGAGGCTGAAGGTGATTAAATGAGAGTTGTGTCCACTGACTGATGGCAGGGTATCCAAATTAAACGTGACTTCAGATGTGTCTGTGAAGGTGATTGCAATGAGATCAGCACTCATTCCAGTGGTGGATTCAATAGATGGTCCCCAGTGTGGGAGGCCTCACCCCGCCAAATGAGGGAATGGATAGACCCAAAGGCAGAGGCAGGAGGATTTCCTATGTCCCCACTGAGGCTCTGAAGTTGTTACGCAGCCATCACTGACTGATAGAACACAGTCAACAGCAAGGCCCAAGACCCAAAATTAGAAACTAGCCTATATTTTGTTGCAGCTCTGCGCAGCACCGTTGGCACTATTAACAGAGGGATGTGACATAGACAGTGAAAAAACACAGATAAACCTTCTTTGCTCCAAAACAACCATGATAAAAACACATCTTAGTGACAGGACTTTTCACAAGAAAACAAAGGAAGAAGTGCTGTCTGAACTCCCAGCTTATACAACACAGAATGCCTTTGGGGAAGGGAGTTAACAAGACCTCATCATGTCAACTCACTTTACAAACTCTTCCTGACAAGGCTCATCATTAGTGATGATGTGTGTTTCTGGTCAAGCTATGAAAGTCCCAAGGAAAAGGGAGTGGGGGGGCTGAGCAGCCTCTGCCAGGGTCCTGAGCAGGAAGAGGGGATTAGTAGGCTCTGGTTTTCATCTGGCTGGGTGTAGAAGCCAGCGTCCTTTCATATGGCTTGGACCTTTGGGGACCATCCCACCAACCCCCTTCCCCACCATACCCTAGACTGCAAGCAGGGGTAGGGGTAGAGTATGTTGTGATGCAGCCACTGGGTCTCAGGGTCTCAGGGTCTAGGGGGTCTCAGGCTAGGGGACATGGCCTCTGCCCTCTTGATGTCCAGGAGTGGGAAAAAGAAAAAAAAAGGTAAGAGACAGTGCTCATTTTTAAAATTTGAGACTTTTTTTAAGCTAAGGAACTAAAAAGCTCAACATCCTAACAGCTGTCTCTATTTAGTGAAGCTGGAGGGGGAACTATTTTCTGAGAAAGAATAAAAGACTGTTCAATATAGGCTTTGCTTTTTAATAAAGGTGGCAGTCACCATGTTTTATCAAGTCTTACAATCGCTTTTCCATATCTTAATAACATATTTGATTGCTAAAAGTTCAAATACCAAAAACACTGGCTGGTAATTAGTAAGTTTAAATATAATAACCCAACCAGATTGAAGTCAGATTGTCTTTGGTTCAAGACAACTTCAGAAACAGGAGTGGGGTGAGGGAATTTTCAATTCCTAAAGAACTAGAAATTCAAGTTCAAAGCCCTGTTACTAAACTTGTTTTAAAGTTACTAATCTCAGCAAGTCACTTATTAAAGGTCGAAGTTTCATTCCTAATTAGCATAAATTAGGACTGATCAACTCTATCTAATAATGTCTCTATGATAATTGCCCTCCCATCAGGAAGAACTCATTCCTTCTCTGTTCACTCAGCCAATACTTATGATTGTGTCTGTTACAGCCTCAGTTCTTCTAAGTCCTGGGAATATTGCAATGGACAGTGCAAGTTTCTGTATGAAGGAGCTCACCACAAGAGAACACCATGGATTGCAACCTTGAGGGACCAAACTGGAACTGAGTCCAGCCAGCAGGATAACAGACACTTAGGGACCCAGTCCAGAAGGATGTGTGGCAGTTATCCCCACAAAGGGACAGAGGGTTTCCCCAAAAAGGAACTTCATGTTCAAAGGCACACAGCAAAGTGGGGAGAATATGGAGTCTTCTGGTGAATGACGAGTCAGTATGTACCATGAAGGAAAAGGAGATGGGCAAATAATGCAAGACCAGATCAGAAAAGAATTCCCAGGCATGCTAAGAACACCCTCAATACTGAGTGTTGAAGGAGGTAAAAGCCTCAAGTCAATACAGAGAACAAAATTTAGTATAATATTTAATTTAATTTATAATATTTAATTATAATGACAGATCCATAGTTAGACCACAGCATCTTATTACTCTCTAAATGATGTAATTGATATCAAAATTCAGAAAGAAATATCAAATATGCTGACATAGGAGCAACACAGTTTCAGAAACACCTGTTTACACAGGATGGACCTATCACGACTAAGGAACCAGCTTTCCCCCAAGAATAATCAAACATGACACACCTATAAATACCTGAAGAAGGTATTTATAGAGAAAGAAGTCATAGCTTATGGACTAGACAGATGTGATAATATGTGTCCTCAAGTTTATAAAACCAGCAAGAGGCAAAGTCAAGACCCAAACCCAGGCCTCCCAGTTCCAAGCTCAATGCCCTTCCCAACATCTCTCTCTTCTTGCTAAAGAAACAGTAAGATGTGAACAGTACACCTCAACGTTCAGTTCAACTGGCTTAAGTTCAAATTCTAACTCTACCACTTTTTAGTTTTCTTGTCAAAGCAACTTTCATGGAACTCAACATCTTCTAGGACAAAATGAATGGGTTTGTGTTCAGATCCTTGCTTGCAATTCTACTTGTGTGGAGATTCCACCAATGTCTGGTAATCAAGCAGTGTCACCTCTAATGGTAGGCTCTCCCCCTCAGTCCTATATCTCCAGGATCATAAAAGAGGAGCCCTTGGGCCAGCAGCAGTGTGATGGTGGGGCAGCCAGCTGAATGAGACCAGCAGGCTTAGGTGATAGTGAAATCCAATAAGGAAACTAACAAAACAGACTACTTAACTAAACTTACAAGCAGAAGCAGCTGGTCTTTTATTTATTTGTTTGTTTGTTTGTTCGATTATTTATTGAGACTAGGTCTAGCTATGTTGCCCATGGTACCCTCGATCCTGAACTCAATCTCGAACTCCCTTTGGGATTACAGACACCTGCCACTGTGCCCAGTTGCTTTTTCAAGACCAGGTCTCCCTATGTTGCCTAGGGTTGTCTTGAATCCACGAATTCAAGTGATCCCTGGCTCCTGCCTCCCAGTGCTTGGATTATAGGCATGCACCACCATACCTGGCTCAGCTGGCCTTTTAAACCCAGTCACTTATCAGGTTCTTCCCAGCCTGGCCAGCAAGACCACACTAACCTTAAAAAGAGGTAAAAACTGATTTATTTATTAAAAGGCAAAATAGACAAGAGTCACAGAGGAAGGGTACAAGAAACCCCTTTGGTAATCTTGCCCACAGTCCAGTCTCTAGTCCAAAAGGTCGCATGTGGGCCACGCCCTGGTGGCCGCCGGCGCCCGTGCGCAGCGGCCCCCCACGCTTCCCCCAGGTAAGGCGGGGTGGGGCCGAGGCTGGGGCCGAGGCTGGGGCCGGAGGGAGGCCGGGCCGGCGTGCGGGTGCCGCGTGGCCCCTAGGGGGTCGCGCACCTGGCGGCCATAACAGTGGCCGCCCTGCCCCAGGCGCACAGGTTGGGCCCCGCCTACAGCCTACAGGAGGGGGTGGGGCGAGACCCCTTTGACATCACAGGGCTGGTAGTGCGGTGGGGGGGTGGGGGGTGGCACGGGCAGGAGGCGGGAGGGTCGGGCAGTATGCCCGCCACAGACTCCCCTGGATTTGCCTTCAACACAAGAACTCTAATCAAAAGTGATACCTTAAGACAATATCCATCCATAGAAACCAAACCAGTGAGATACTGGTGGAAAGTCCCTTAATATGTGCCACCTGGACAGGACTCAAGGGGAACAAGGCGAGCACCACATGCCACTAGTGAACTGGGAGAACCAACAAAATATGACGCCTACAAAGTCACCGAGAAGATTTGAGCAAAAACTTGGCACAGAGAACATGTCAACAAGGGCACTGCACACCCTCTCGGTTTAGAGGGAAGATACCACGCAAAGCCGGGCATCGTGGCTCGTGCCTGATATCATCAGCCTGCAAAGCAGTCGGGGCTAGGGAACGCGGCCTGAGTCCTGCTCGGGACAACACAGTGAGATCTAGCCCCAAATAGCTGGG
>PVHY01030246.1:0-13618 GCA_004024945.1 Uropsilus gracilis
TTTTTGTTACAAATACTCTTTCTCCGCGAGACAGTCAAGTTATTCGATCTCACGCTTGTGTTCCCGACCCATTTGCTCTTTTAATAGGTGATATCTGCATTCGCTTTTCCTTAGGAGTTTTTCATGTATCCTGCTCTCAATGCCAACTGACAAACTATGTTTCAAACCTGCATCCTTCCTATCAACTCCTTGTTTTATGCCAACCTTCTTTTGTTATGTTGCCCGTTAGTGTTACTGGCCCCTGGTATGATGACAGAGCTTTACAAATTCTCCAAGAAATTGCTGGTTATTTACACAGACCTCCGCGTTTTCTGGGACTGCTAGTCGTGGGTATCGTTTCCCTGATTACATTAATCGCTACTTCCACTGTAGCAGCTGTTTCCCTGTCTAAGTCTGTCCATACTGCTCATTATGTTAATACTTTGTCTCAAAATGTTTCTCGTACATTGGGCACCCAAAACGCTATTGATCACAAAATGGAAGTTAAACTCAATGCTGTTTTTGACACTGTTAATTCCTTAGGTTATGAGCTTCAAGGAATTAGGTTCAGACTGAACTTAAGTTGTCATGCATCTTATCAGTGGATTTGTGTTATGCCCAAGTTGTATAATAGCAGCCTTCACGCTTGGGACTGTGTCCAAAGGCATCTTGCTGGTATTTGGCATAGTGCTAACACTCTCTGGACATTTTGCAATTACACAAAGAAATTACCTTCCTTCAGCAAGCCCCCCTCTGGACGCTGACACTGATAATTTTGCCTCATCATTTGTCTCTGCTATGTTCTCTCATGTGCCTTCCTTAACTAGTTGGAACCATGTTCTTATTGCTCTGACGACGGGAGGCGTGTTCCTTTTGCTCCTGCTTTTGTGCGTTCCCTGTTGTCTCAATCTTTTAGCTCGAGATATCCAGGCAACCTGCCTTGCGCTACATGAACTTCGCCTCACTACCCACAAGTCTCGTGTTCCTCCTGCTCGTAAAATTTATAAAAAAGGGGAAATATGGGAGCCCATCTCAGAGATGAGAAACTTGTAATTTAACCCTTTTACAAGTTGAACCCTTTGCCCCCCGCAGGAGGAACAAACTGGGAGCTGACCTGAGAAATCAGGGGACCCTAAGAGCGTAGCTCCCCAGACCCCAGGTGTAGGAGTGCTGAAGTCATGAACTGCATCATTATTAAGAAAAATATGGGGGCCCAGTCGTCAGATTCTTTATTTAATTAAATTCTCTGTGAAAAATCATTGAAATACTAGTAATGAGCTCAAGGCAAGGAGAACTGGATAAACTAGATAAGCTTTACAGCCAAGGAATAACTTTGGGTGACCTGTAACCAACTTAGTTATCCTGATTCCCTAAAAATGATTGCTTAGGAATGCTTAGTAGTATCTAATGATAATCTATTTTCTGTTAAGATATTGATTTCTGTCTTCCAATGATATTGCCCTCACGCGCTCACGAAATTACCCTCACGCGCTCATGAAATCACCCTCACGCGCTCATTCCTGTCTCTCACTGAGATAATGCACTCACGTACTCATGAAATGGCCCTCCTCATGGAATGTTGAAGTAGCTCGTTTAAACAATATAAAAGCGGCCTGAATCCTAAAATAAAGCAGCAGATTCCACTGCTCACTGAGTTCATGTCTGTGCTCATCATTTGCCTGCCTGAATTTTTCCTGTCCATCTGAAGCCTGGTACTTAGCGGTCTTCCTTGCATGGCTGGTCCATGACAAAAAAGGGTTAATAAAAAGCGGGAGAAATCATGACTTAAGATCTGTGGGTTATATGGACTTATATCCTTTTCTCCCAAGTCTAGAGTAAATCATGTAAGATTTCATCTATTATCACCAAAGTAAACAAGTCACTGAAAGATATATACTGCATCGGTTTGAGTCTAATTGAATTCAAGTGGATTCTCCCTGAAAACACTGCCTGATGGCCTGAAGAGCGTAAATGAACAGGAATTTGAATGAAAAAAGGGTTAATAGAAAGTGAGAGAATTTATGACTTAAACTCTGTGGGTGACATTGACTAATATTCCTTTTATAACCCAGTAAGTGTGAAACATAGAGACATTCATATATGATCATCAAAATAAAGAGATGTCACAGAGACATATAATGGTCCCTTCGGAGTCCTATTGAATTCAGGAGGTTTCTTGCTGAAAACACTGCTTGTTGGCCTGAAAGCCCTTAATCAGCAGGAATTTGAATTAAGAAGCGTTAATAACAAGTGGGAGAAATCGTGACTTAAGATCTGTGGGTGATATGGACATATTTCCTTTTCTACCCCATGAAGTGTAATAATTATATTTCATATATGATCATAAAAGTACAGAGAAGTCACAGAAAAATATATACTGCACCCTTTGGTGTCTGAATTAATTCAGGAGGTTTCTCCCTGTAAACACTGCCTGTTGGACTGAAAGCCCTTAATCAGCAGGAATTTGAATAAAGAAGGGTTAATAACAAGTGGGAGAAATCATGACTTTAGATCTGTGGTGATATGGACTTATATCCTGATATAATCCATAAAGTTTAAAACACAGATAGATTTCATCTATGTCCATAAACTATAGAGAAATCACAGAAAGACATATACTGCACCCTTTGGAGTCTGTTTGAATTAAGGAATTTCTACCTGAAAACAAACTTTATGGCCTGAAGACCTAAATTAGCATGAATTTTAATGAAAAGAGGGTTAAAAAGTGGGAGAAATCATGACTTAAGATCTGTGGGTGATATGGACTAATATTTTTATACCCCAATAAGTGTTAAACATAGAGAGATTTCATCTATGATCATCAAAGTAAAGAGAAGTCACAGAGATATATACTGGTGCCTTTGTAGTCTGATTGAATTCACGAGGTTTCTTGCTGGAAACAATGCCTGTTGGTCTGAAAGCACTTAAGCAGCAGGAATTTGAATAAAATAGTGTTAATAAAAAGTGGACGAAATCATGACTTAAGATCTGTGGGTGATATGGCCTTATATCCTTTTATCCAAAATCTAGTGTAAATCATGTAAGATTTCATCTATGATCATCAAAGTAAAGAAGTCTCTGAAGGATATATTATGAACCCTTTTGTTAGAACTCAAGAGGTTTCTCCCTGATAACACTGCCAGTTGGCCTGAAGTACATAAATCAGCAGGAATTTGATAGAAAAAAGGGTTAAAAAATGTGGGAAAATATAACTTATGATGTGTGAGTGATATGGACTTACAATCTGTTCAACCACAAGATGCGTAAAACATAGAGAGATTTCATGTATGATCATCAAGTACAGAGAAGTAGCAGAAAGATATATAATGCAATCTTAGGAGTCACATTGAATTCAGGAGTTTTCTCAAAAAAAAAACACTGCCTTTTGGTCTGAATGGCCTAAATCATCAGGAATTTGAATGAAAATTGGGTTAATAAAAAGGGGGAGAAATCGTGACTTAAGATCTGTGGGTGATATGGACTTTTACATTTTTCTACCCCATAAAGTGTAAAACATAGATTTCATCGATGATCAACAAAGTCCAGAGAAATCACAGAATGATATATACCACACACTTTGGAGTCTGATTGAATTAAAGAGATTTCTCCCTGAAAACTGTGTCCTTTGGCATGAAAGGCCTAAATCTGCAGGAATTTGAATGAAAAAATGGGTAATAACAAGTGGTTGAAATCATTACTTAAGATCTGTGGGTGATATGGACTTATATCCTTTTCTACCCCATGAAGTATAAAACATAGAGAGGTTTCATCTATGATCATCAAAATACAGAGGAGTCACGGAGAGATATATACAGCAGCCTTTGGAGACTTAGTGAATTCAGGAGGTTTCTCACTGAAAACACTGCCTGTTGGCCTGAAACGCCTAAATCAGCTGGAATTTAAATGAAAAAAGGGTCAATAACAAGTGGGAGAAATTATGACTCAAGATCTGGGAGATATGGAATTATATCCTTTTCTAATCCATGAAGTTTAAAACAAACAGAGATCTATGATCATCAAAGTACAGAGAACTCACAGAGAGATATATATTGCACCCATTGGAGTCTTATAGAATATAGGAGGTTTCTAACAGAAAAGACTGCCAGTTGGCCTGAAAATCCTAAATCAGCAGGAATTTGAAGGAAAAAGTGTTATAACAAGTAGGAGAAATCATGACTTAAGATCTGTGGGTGATATGGACTTATATCCAGTTCTACTCCATGTATTGTAAAAGAAAGAGAGAGACTTCATCTATGTTCATCAATGTACAGAGAAGTCACAGAAAGACATATACAGCACCCTTTGGAATCTGATTGTATTCAGGAGTATCTACCTGAAAACAAACCTCATGATCTGAAAGGCCTAAATCAGCAGGAAATTCAATGAAAAAAGGGTTAATTACAAGTGCAAGAAATAATGACCAACAAATTGTGGGTATATGGGCTTATATCCTGTTCTACTCCATGAAGTTTAAAAACAGAGAGATTTCATCTATGTTCATAAAAGTACAGGAAATATCCATTAAGATATATACTATACTTTTTGGAGTATGATTGAGTTCAGAAGATTTCTCAAAGAAAACACTGCCTGTTGGCCTGAAAAGACTAACAGCAGGAATATTAATGAAAAGGGGGTTGATACAAAGTGGGAGAAATCATGACTAAAGATATTTGGGTGATATGGACTTATATATTTTCCTATGCCATGAAGTGTAAAACATAGAGAGATTTCACCTATGATCATCAAAGTACAGAGAAGTGACAGAAAGATATATAAAGCACACTTTGGAGTCTGATTGAATTCAGGAGATTTCTCCCTGAAAACACAGCCTGTTGGCCAGAAAGGCCTAAATCAGCACAAATTTGAATGAAAAAAGCGTGGATAACTAGTGGGAGAAATCTGGAATTAAGATCTGTGGGTGTTATGGACTTATATCCTTTTCTACTCCATGAAGGGTGAAACATAGAGAAAGTTCATCTATGATCATCAAGGTACAGAGAAGTCACAGAAAGACATAAACTGCACCCTTTGATTCTGATTGAATACAAGAGATTTCTTGCTGAAAACACTGTTTTTGGCTTGAAAGTCCTAAATCAGCTGATATTAGAATGAAAAAGAATTAATAAGAAGTGGAGAAATCATTACTTACAATCTATGGATCATATGGACTTATATCCTTTTCTACCCCATGAAGTGTAAAAAATAGAGAGATTTCTGCTATGATCATCAAGGTACAGAGAAGTCACAGAAAGATATATACTGCACACTTTGGAGTATGATTGAATTCAGGAGGTTTCTTGCTGAAAACACAGCCTGTAGTGTTTAGGAAGAAACAGAAAACAGAAATCCAAACAGAAATTTGGATGAAAAAAGGGTTACTAACAAGTGGCAGAAATCACGAGTTAAGATCTGTGGGTGATATGGAAGTTTATCATTTCCAACCCCATGAAGTGTACATCATATACAGGAAAGTTCCATAAAGATAAATGCTGCACCCTTTAGAGTGTGATTGAATTCAGGAGGTTTCTCCCTGAAAACACTTCTAGTAGGCCTGAAAAGCCTAAATCAGCTGAAATTTGAGTGAAAAAACGGTTAATGCCAAGTGCGAGAAATCATGACTGCAGATCCGTGGGTGATATGGACTTATATCATTTTATACCCCATGAAGGGTAAAATAAAGATTTCATCTATGATCATCAAAGTACTGAGGTGTAACAGGTGTAACCCTTTTGAGTCTGATTAAATTCAGGAAATTCTCGCTGAAAACACTGCCTGTTGGCATGAAAAGCCTAAATCAGCAGGAATTTTAATGCAAAAGTGTTAATAACAAGTGGGAGAAATCATGACTTAAGAACTGTGGGTGATATGGACTTATATCCTTTTCTACTCCATGAAGTGTAAAACATAGAGAGATTTCATCTATGTTCATCAAAGTACAGAGAAATTACAGAAAGACATATACTGCAACATTTGGATTCTGTTTGAATTCTGGAGTTTCTACTGAAAACAAACCTTATGGACTGAAGACATAAATCAGCAGGATTTTGAATGACAAATGGGTTATTAACAAGTGGGAGGAATCAGAATTTAATACTGTGGGCGTTATGGACATATATCCTTTTATACTCCATGTAGGTGAAACACGGATAGCATTCATCCATAATCATCAAAGTACAGAGAGGTTACAGAAAGATTTATACTGCCCTCTGTGGGATCTGAATTCAGGAGGTTTCTTGTTGAAAACACTGTTGCTGCTCTGAAAGGCCTAAATCAGCTGGAATTTGAATGAAAAATGGGTAAATAACAAGTGGGAGAAATCATGACTTACGATCTGTGGGTGATAGGGACTTACATCCTTTTCTATCCCATGAACTGTAAAACGGATTTTTCATCTTTGATCATCAAAGTGCAGAGAAGACTTAGAAAGATATATACTGCACCCTTTGGAGTCTGTTTGAACTCAGGGGTTTCTCGATGAAAACATTGCATGTTGGCCTCAAAGGCCTAAATCAGCAGGAATTTGATTGGAAAAAGGTTAAATAACAAGTGGATGAAATGATGACTTCAGATCGGTGGATGACACGGACTTATATCCTTTTAGGCCCCAAGAAGTGGTAAACATAGAGAGAGTTCATCTATGATCATCAAAGTACAGAGAAGTCACAGAAAGATATAATGCAATCTTAGGAGTCGGATTGAATTCAGGAGTTTCCTCCCTGAAATCACTGCTTTATACCTGAAAGGCATAAATCAGAAGTAATTTGAATGAAAAAAGGGTAAATAGCAAGTGGGAGAAATCATGAGTTAAGATCTCCAGGTGATATGGACTTTTTAACTCCATGAAGCATAAAACATAGAGAGATTACATCTATAAACATCAACTGAGAGGGAAGTCCATAAATATATATATACTGCACCCTTTGGAGAGTGTTTGAATTCAAATGGTTACTCCCTGAAAAACCACTGCCTGTTGGCCTGAATGGACTTAATATCAGGAATTGGAATGAAAAAAGGGTTAATAACAAGTGGGAGAAATCATGACTTAAGATCTGTGGGTATATGGACATATTTCCTTTTCTACCTCATGAAGTGTAATAATTACATTTCATATATGATCATAAAAGTACAGAGAAGTCACAGAAAAATATATATAGCAACCTTTGGAGTCTGAATTAATTCAGGAGGTTTCTCCCTGTAAACACTGCCTGTTGGCCTGAGAGGCCGAAATTAGGAGAAATTTGGATGAAAAAGGATTAATAACAGTGGGAGAAATCATGTCTTTAGATATGTGGTGATATGGACTTATATCTTGTTCTAATCCATGAAGTTTAAAACACAGAGAGATTACATCTATGTCCATCAAATTACAGAGAAATCAAAGAAAGACATATACTGCACCCTTTGGAGTCAGTTTGAATTAAGGAGTTTCCATGTGAAAACAAACTTTATGGCCTGAAGGCCTAAACCAACATGAATTTTAATGAAAAATGAGTTAATAACAAGTGGGAGAAATCATGACTTAAGATCTGTGGGTGTTATAGACATATATCCTTTTCTACCACATGAAATGTAAAACATAAAGTATTTCATCTATGTTCATCAAAGTACAGAAGAGTCAAGGAAAGATATATACTGCACCCTTTGGAGTATGATTGTATTCAGGATGTTTCTGTCTGAAAATAATGCCTGTTGGCCTGAAAGGCCTAAATCAGCATGAATTTGAATGACAAAAGGGCTAATAACAAATGGGAGAAATCATGACTTATGATCTGTGGGTGATATGGACTTATATCCTTTTCTACCCCAGTAAGTGTAACATATACAGAGATTTCATCTATGATAATCAAAGTACAGTGAAGTCACAGAAAGATATTAAATGCATTCTTATAGGTGATGGAATTCAGGAGTTTTTCGCTGAAAAAACAGCCTGTTTGCCTTAAAGGGCTAAATCTGAAGAAATTTGAATGAAAAATGGTTAATAACAAGTGGGAGAAATCATGACTTATGATCTGAGGGTGATATGGACTTATATCCTTTTTGAGCCCCATATAGTATAAAACATAGAGAGACTTCATCTATGATCACCAAAGTAAGGAGAAGTCACTGACATATATACATTGGACCCTGTATGTGTAATAATTTCAGGAGGTTTTTGCCTGAAAACACTTCCAGTTGCCTGAAAGGCCTAAATCAGCAAGAATTTGAATAAAAAAAGGGTAATTACAAGTGGGAGAAATCATGACTTTCGAACTGTGGGTCATATGGACTTATATACCTTTCTACGTGATAAGAGTAAAACATAGTGAGATTTCATCTATTATTATTCAAATACAGAGAAGTAACATAAAGATATATATTATAATCTTAGAAGTATGATTCAATTCTGGAACTTTCCCCTGAGATCACTGCCTTGCATCCAAAAATGTCTAAATCAGCAGGATTTTGAATGAAAAAAAGTGTTAATAACAAGTGGGAAAAATCTTGTCTTCAGGCCTGTGTGTGATATGGATATTATCGTTTTCTGCTCCCTGAAGTGTAAAACAAAGAGAGATTTCATCCATACACATCTAAGTACAAGGAAGTTCCAAAAAGACATTACGGCACCGACTGAATAGGATTGAATTCAGAAGGTTTCTCACTGACAACATTGCCTGTTGGCCTGAAAGGCCTAAATCATCAGGAATTTAAATGAAAGAAGGGTTAATAACAAGTGGGAGAAATCATGACTTAAGATCTGTGGGTGATATGAACTTATATCATTTTCTCCCCCATGAAGTGTAAAATATAGATTTTATCTATGATCATCAAAGTACTGAGGTGTCACAGAAGGATATATACTGCACCGTGTATGTCTAACTGATTTCAGGACGTTTCTCCCAGGAAACACTTCCAGTTGCCTAAAGACCTTAATCAGCAGGAATTTGAATGGAAAAAGGTTAAAAACAATGGGATAATTCATGAATTAAGATCTGTGGGTGATATGGACTTAAACCTCTTCTACTCCATGGAGTGTAAAACAGAGAGTTTTCAACTATGATCATCAAAGTACAGAGAAGTGACAAAAAGAGATATACTGCAGCCTTTGGAGTCTGATTGAATTCAGGAATTTTTTCACTATAAACAGTGCCTATTGGCCTGAATGTCCTAAATCAGCAGGAATTTGAATGAAAAAAGGGTTAAATAACAAGTGGGAGAATTCATGACTTAAGATCCGTGGGTGATATGAACTTATATCATTTTCTACCGCATGAAGGGTAAAATATAGATTTCACTTATGATCATCAAAGTACTGAGGTGTCACAGAAGAAAATATACTGCACCCTGTATGTCTAACTGATTTCAGGAGGTTTCTCCCAGGAAATACTTCCAGTTGCCTGAAAGACCTAAATAGCAGGAATTTGAATGAAAAAGGTTAAAAACAAATGGGTAATTCATGAATTAAGATCTGTGGGTGATATGGAGTTATATCCTCTTCTACTCCATGGAGTGTAAAACAGAGAGTTTTCAACTATGATCATCAAAGTACAGAGAAGTGACAGAAAGAGATATACTACAGCCTTTAGAGTCTGATTAAATTCAGGATTTTTCTCACTATAAACAGTGCCTGTTGGCCTGAATGTCCTAAATCAGCAGGAATTTGAATGAAAAAAGGGTTAATAACAAGTGGACGAAATCATGACTTCCGATCTGTGGGTTATATGGACTTATCCTTTTCTACACCATGAAGTATAAAATATAGAGAGATTTCATCTACGATCATCAAAGTACAGAGAAGTCACAGAAAGATATATAATGCACCCTTTGGAGACTGATGGAATTCAGGATGTTTCTCCTTGAAAACACTGGCTGTTGGACTGAAAGGCCTAAATCAACAGGAATTTGCATGAAAAAGTGTTAATTACAAGTTTTTGCATGAAAAAGTGTTAATTACAAGAAATCATGACTTATGATCTGTGGGTGATATGGACTTATATTCTTTTCTACTCAATGAGTGTAAAACATACAGAGATTCACATATAAACTTTGAAGTACAGGGAAGTTCCTAAAATTTTATACTGCACCCTTTGGAATGTATTTAATTCAGAAGGTTTCTTGCTGAAAACACTGCCTGTTGGCCTGAAAGGCCTAAATCATCAGGAATTTGAATGAAGAAAAGGTTCATAACAAGTGGAGAAATCAGGACATAATCTCTGTGGGTGTTATGGACATATATCCTTTTCTACTCCAGGAAGGGTGAAACACAGAGTGTTTTCATCTATGATCATCAAAGTACAGAGAAGTCACAGAAAGATATATTCTTCACTCTTTGGAGTCTGATTATTAAAGAGGTTTCTCACTGAAGAGACTGCCAGTTGGCCTGAAAATCCTAAATCAGCAGGAATTTGAATGACAAAAGGGTTAATAGCAAGTGGGAGAAATCATGACTTAAGGTCAATGGTCATATGGACTGATTGAATTCAGGAGTTTTCTCCCTGAAAACACTGCTTTATTGCCAGAAAGGCCTAAATAAGAGGAATTTAAATAAAAGAAGGTTAATAGCAATCGGGAGAAATCATGAGTTATGATCTGTCGGTGATATAGACTTATATCCTTTTCTACCCCAAGATGTGTAAAACATAGAATGATTTCATCAATAAACGTCAATGTACAGAGAAGTTCCATAAAAATATATACTGCACCCTTTGGAGTGTTTTTGATTCAAAAGGTTTCTAGCTGAAAACACAGCCTGTTGGTCTGAAAGACCTAAATCAGCAGGTATTTGAATAATAAAATTGTTAATAAGAAGTGGGAGGTGAGATGTACTTGTATTCTGTGCTGTACGATGAGGTGTACAACATAGGAAAATTTCATCCCTATACATCTGAGTAGAGAAAGTTACGTAAGATATAAACGGCTACTTTGGAGTCTGTTTCATTCAGGATTATTGACACGGAAAATGCTGGAATTGACACTCAAGGCCGAACCATGCAGGAATTTGTGTGAAACAAAGGTTAATAACAAGTGCGAAAAATCATTATTACTAGCTGTGGGTGATATGTACTTATATCCTTTTCTATTCCATGAAGTATAAACAAAGAGAGATTTTATCTATGATTATCAAAATACAGAGAAGCCACAGAAAGCAAAATAGCGCAACATTTGGAGTCTGATTGATATCAGGAGGTTTATCGCTGAAAACACCGCCAGTTGGCCTGAAAGGCCTAAATCCGCTGGAATTGATTGAACAACAAGTTAATAACAAGTGGGAGAAATCATGACTTAATAGCTGGAGGTGAGATTGAATTATATCCTGTGCTATTCGATGAAGTGTACAACATAGGGAAATTTCATCCCTATACATCTGAGTAGAGAAATGTTAACTAAGATATAAACAGCTCCTTTGCAGTCTGTTTTAATTCAGGAACATTGTTGCTGAATATGCAGGAAGTTCACCATAAAGGTCTACCCATGCAAAATTTGAGTGAAACAAAGGTTAATAACAAGTGCAAGAAATCATGAATTAAGCGCTGTGGGTGATAATGACTTATATCCTTTTCTACTCCATGAAGTGGAAAACTTAGAGCTAGTTCATCTATATCATAAAAATAAAGAGAAGTCGCAGAAAGCTAAATACTGTACCCTTTGGAGTCTGAATGTATTCAGAGGTTTATCGCTAAAACACTGCCATATGGCCTGAAAGGCCTGAATCAGCTAGAATTTGAATGAAAAAAGGGTTAATAACATGAGAGAAATCATGACGTAAGAGCTGTGGGTGATATGGCACTATATCCTTTTCTACTGGATGAAGTGTAAAAAAGGAGATATTTCATTTATGATCATCAATGTATGGAGAAGTCACAGAAAGATATATACTGCACCCTTTGGTGAATTCAGACGATTGAATTTAGGAGACTTCTTGCTGAAAACATCGCCAGGTGGCCTGAAAGGCCTAAATCAGCAGGAATATGAATGAAAAAGAGTTAATAACAAGTGTGAGGAATCATGACTTAAGAAATGGGGGTGATATTGACTTATATCCTTTTCTACTGCATGAAGTGTAATACATGGAGAGATTTCATCTATGATTATCAAAGTATAGAGAAGTCACAGAATGAAAAATAATGTACCCTTTGGTGTCTGATTGAATTCAGGAGGTTTCTCACTGAAAACAACGCCACATGGACTGAAAGGCCTAAATCAGCAGGTTTTGAACGAAAAAGACTCAGTAACAAGTGCGACTAATCATGAATTAAGAAATGGGGGTGATATGGAATTCTATACTCTTCTACTCCATGAACTGTAAAACATATAGAGATTTCCCCTATGATCATCAAAGTACAGATAAATTACAGAAAGATATATACTGCACTATTTGTTGTCTGATGAATTCAGGAGGTATCTCACTGAAAACTCCACCAGGTGGCCTGAATGTCTTAAATCAGGAGGAATTTGAATGAAAAAGAGTTAATAACAAGTGCGAGAAATCATGACTTAAGAGATATGGGTGATATGGACGTATATCCTTTTATACTAGATGAAGTGTAAAACAGAGAGAGATTTCATCTATGATCATCAAAGTAAAGAGAAGTCACAGAAAGTTATATACTGTACACTTTGGTGTCTGAATGAATTCAGGAGGCTTCTCCCTGCAAACAAACCCAGGTGGTCTGAAAGGATTAAATCAGCAAAAATTTGAATGAAAAAGTGTTAATAACAAGTGTCAGAAATCATGACTTAAGAGATGTGGGTGATATGGACTTATATTTTTTTCTACTCCATGAAGTGTAAAACATGGAGAGATTTCATCTATGATCATCAAAGTATAAAAAGTCACAGAAAAATATATTCTCTATACTTTGGTGTCCGATTAAATTCAGGAGGTTTCTCGCTGAACACACCGCCAGGTGGCCTGAAAGGTCTAAATCAGCAGGAGTTTGAATGAAAAAGAGATAATAACAAGTGCGAGAAATCACGAGGTAAGAGCTGTGGGTGATAAAGGTTTATAGTCTTTTCTACTGGATGAAGTGTAAAACATAGAGAGATTTTATCTATGACTGTCAAAGTACAGAGAATTCACAGAAAGATATAAACTGAACCAATTGGTTCTGTTTGAATATAGGAGGTTTCTCATGAAAACACCACCAGTTGGCCTGAAAGGCCTAAATCCTAGGAATTTGAATAAAACAAAGGTTAATACAAGTGTGAGAAACAATACTTAAGAGCTTTGGGTGATATGGACTTATATCCTTTTGTACTCAATGATGTGTAAAACATGGAGAGATTTCATCTATGATCATCAAAGTACAGAGAAGTCACAGAAAGATATAACCTGGATCCTTTGGTGTCTGATTGAATACAGGAGGTTTCTCGCTGAAAACACTGCCAGGAGGCCTGAAAGGCCTAAATGCAAGAATTTGAATGAAAAAAATGTTCATAACAAGTGTGAGAGATCATGACTTAAGCTGTGGGTGATATGGGCTTATATCCTTTTCAACTGTATGAAGTGTAAAACACAGAGAGATTTCATCTATGATCATCAAAATACAGAGAAGTCAAAGAAAGATATATACTGCACCCATGGGAGTCTGATTGAATTCAGGAGGTTTCTCATGATAATACCAATAGTTGGCCTGAGAAACCTAGATCCTAGGAATTTGAA
>PVHY01030247.1:0-13578 GCA_004024945.1 Uropsilus gracilis
ACCATCCTTCCTGGTCAGCAGTTTCTGGGAGGGGGTGATGCGGCAAGAGTGGTGATTCCATGTGCTGGGTCCCTGCAGGATTTCTTTGGCCATAAAAGGGTTCCCTTGACCAGACAGGATGCAAAGCCATGACAGTGGCCACAGTTCAACATGCACCCATAGATGGCAGTTTGGGCAGAAGCATGTGTGCCTGGAAGGCAAGTCCATAGCAGATGGTCCCTGTTCATGTCCCCACCATCCTTACTGCTCTCCAGTGAGGCCCATGTGTCAGTTCTCTGAATACAGATGCTACCTGAGTGCCTCCACTTCCTGACTATTCCTGGAAGATACAGTTTAAGTAAGATGTGAAACTCATTTTCAAATTTCAGTTCAGCTAAAGAATGCCTAGACAAGTCTCTACATGGCCTCAGGTCTCATTCTTGCTAATTCAGGTCCCTGGGTTTCTCACACTGAACTCTCAATGTAGAAGATGCTCCATCCTTCCTTTTCACTCTCTGAAGGAGAAATGTTTCCCCTTCCCATGCCCAAAATGAATGAGACCCTCTGGTCCTGTGTCCACACCAAAAAAAACCCTCTTGTTTTAGTCCTCTTGCTGATTTTGCACAGTAACCTAACTTTTCAAACCCTAAACTTCTTTCTTGGTCGCATCTCCACCCTGTGGCTCCAAGGTCTGTGCATTCCAGGACCACAGAATATGGAAACTCCAGGACAGATTTTAGTGACCTGGCTGGTCACTAATATTCACCACTTGTGTCACAATCTCCCTGCCAAAGACATTACAGGGGCCTCCCATTGTTCAGAAAGGGGGATAAAGCATTTGCCACAAACAGAAAAAAGAATGTTTATTTACTGAACTAATGTCCAATCTCTACTATTCAAATGTGATTTGCCTGATGTTCACTGAGATGTGACTTCCGGGAGAAAGTTTTCCCACAATCGTTACACTTACAGGGCTTCTTTCCTGTGTGACTTCACTGGTGTTCCTTGAGGTCTGACTTCCAGAAGAAAGTTTTCCTATACTCTTCACACTCATAGGAGAGTCTCTCTTTGGCAACAGGAGCTGACATAGAGTTATCATAATGCTTGTGTTATGCAGGGCCAGGAAATTCAGCTCCCAGACACCAAACTGCTCCAAGTGAACAGAAGGCTGCAGGGAGAGCAGAAAAGGCCTGTGGCTGCTTGGACCATGTAGGGGACTAAACAGCATTAAAGGGTAAAATCACCCGGTCACTGTCTGGTACAGGGAGGAAACTACAAACATTGGCCTATACCCTGCCTGTACCTGGAGAGCCACCTAAGAGCTGCCAGGCTGGCTTTTTATAAAAGCAATCAGAAGAGAAAGGACAGGACCTGAGAGACACCTTAGGCAGGGCCCTGGCAATGGCCCTATGGATGTCCAGTAACAAACATGTAAACATAAAACATAAAATATAAAAATTTAAAAACCTGACTATAAGCTGGAAACAAGTCAAAACTTGTTTGAAATAAAGAAATCAACTTTAACTGCACAAAACATGACAAGAACAAGCCCATGAACTGGGCTGCACAGAACTGGATAATGACTTCCAGAGAGCAAAGGATGGAGAAGGGTGATACTCACAGAGGGTCTAAGATCAAGCCCTGAGAAGAACCTAAAAAAGAATCTAAATGCCACAGAGGCAAGCAGAAAAGTTTCTGAGACGGCTTGAGTATAAGGCCAGACAAGGGCTGGCTGGATACCTCTGGACCCCACCCAGCTCTCCTGTCATGAGCCTCTCTGTCAGCAAGACCTCCTGTGTGACGATCCATCTACCAGGTCCTCGAGCCTCTAAGGATTCCCACACCTGGGTGATGCTGCTTGGGCAGTGCACCCAACTGAGATATATCGTGCAGTGGTTTCAGACAGGTACTATGGGAACTTTGGGTTGGTTTTCCCCTTGAAGAAGAATAAAATTATCTTTGAGAACCAAGCTCTGACTGAAGCTTGCTTATTGCTTGCAACATTCCTGTGTGAGGGACACCCAACATACACTGGGGAGTGGGGGGATGGCAGGCAGGGCAACCTGGAAAAGCTCATCTGAGGATGGGTCCTCATCAAAGAATCAGTCAGGAGAAAGGGGGAGAGGGAGGGAGAAAGGGAAGTGAGAGGGGAAGGAGGAGGAGTGGAGGGAAGGGGGAGAGAGACTGTTCAGAGAGTCTGGGGGGCCTCAGGATGCAGGGAAGAGATAAGAGTCTTGAACTATGTTGAAAGGCTTTAGACTGCATGGGGACAGCAGGAGATGAAGTGAACCTGCTCAAGGCAGAGATGACACACCCTTCTCTCCTGGTAGCCAAGCTAGACCACAAGTCCAGGGTCAGAGAGACAGCCACATGATAAAGGTCTGGCCTACTTTTTTCAAGGGCAGGCCCCAGCCATAGAGGATCATGGATTTTACTGACAAGCAGGACCAGGGGCACAGAGCTGGAGCACATGTTTCTGCCATGATGACCAATATCACATTTCTCAGTTTCAGGTTTTAGATTTCCTGACTGAATTCCTCTCTCTGATAACTTTATAGAGTGTAGTGACACTGCCCTGGAATTGAAAAATCATTCAAGTGCAACATTATCTCCAGTATCACTAGAAAGCTGCTGAAAAAAGAACAATTCAATTTAGATTTCTATCAAAGGAAAGGTGGAAGAATTTCCCAACACCATCATATCTTGTCATCTAGGATATAATAAAACACCTTTGATCCCTGAAAAAATCCTTCTTCTTTATCTTCTCCCACCAACACACCTAATGCATCTTCAAGGACAACATACATGTTTTTGCTGTGAAATTCTGTTTTGTAAATGAACTATAATTGGAAAAAATAACATCTAGCTTGGATTCAGTATTTATATGCAATTTTTTAATTTCACTTCAACTTCAGGATAAAATATTTTGTTGGGCAGATCAAGTTGGGAAACTGCTGTGGTTCTGATTTGATCATGGACTGTCAGAAGGATGACTTATAGATGCTGTTTCCACACTGCCAGGTCGGGCTAAGGGCACTGAGAGCCCCCACCTGCGAGAGGATTAAGGATGCTGGATAAGTTTTCTATGGACACCACACAGCCCATATCTTTCCCTTGGCTATAACTGATACTGCTGTTAACCTCACCCACCTTGTCCACCAAACTCAACCTCACCCACCTCGCCCAGAGAACAACCTTACCCACCTGCCGACCTTGCCTGCCACACCAGCAAAACCCATCGCCCATGTCCCTGCCCCTATAAAAGCAGACACCAACTCCACATGCACATGACTTCACTAACCACCCCCCCACCCTGGGGTTAGTGAAACTTGCCCTGGGAGCCTGAGGCAATAAAATTTTCTTAATTCTACTTGGCCTGGTTCCAGTTTCCCTCCTTCCTTGCTGTCCTTTCATATTGGTGCTGAAACCCAGGAAGGCAAACTGCTGATCAGATCAAAGAGCTGGTCTCAGGGACTGGACTACCTTCCTTAAACAAACCACCACTTCCACTGTGGGGCCTTGATTGGCCATTAAGGTGACTTCTCTGCATCCACCTTGAGGACCCCTAGGACCCATGATCCCTATGCAGTTATCAGAAGTGAGATCAGGGTCTTCAGGGCAGGCAGGCTTCCTGGATCAAGGATCTGGCCAGGTGGGTGCAGGTGCATGTCCAGCCACCTGGGACAGAGCAGGAGGGGAATGAGTAGGAACAGAGGTGCCAGCTAACCCCTCATGCTAAATGGGAGGAGACTGCTCAGTGACCCAAGTAAAGGCAAGGGAGCAAGTCCTTGGGGATGGAGGACATTCCTGGTGAGGGGGAGAGAGCAAATGCAAAGGCCCTGAGACCAGGAGCCCTCACAGCACATGAGGAACCCCAAGCCTAGCAGGGAGGGAGCAGGAGAGGAAGGAGAGGCCATGGCAGAGATCCTAGCAGCTGGGAGGGGGCTGGAGGGGGCAGGAGGGAGAGACTTCTCTCTGGGAAGGACCTCTGATATCTGACTTTCACCTGAAAACAGCAAGCAGCCTCTCACACTGGCCCATGGATGCCTCTGAGGCTTCAGGAAGAGGTGGCAACCGGTCAGGGAGGCCAGCTCTCATAGCCAGCCTGCACAGCTGAAGGGAGTTCCAAGTGGGTTGTGGGCATGACAGTGCAGACAGCTCCTTATGTCCCCCCCAGTCCTCTTGGGGTGCAGCAGGAGTGGGACAGACAGAGTCAAAGGGGAGCTACACCTCTTGTGCTGGTCATCACAGTGCCAACTACACACCTCTGATGAGCTTGGTCAGGTGTGTGTGAGTGAACCTGCGGTCACCACCTGTCAGCCTGCCACCGGTTCTCACTGAGGAGCCCCTCTCCTGGGAGGGTGGGTTGGGGGGTAGGGGTGTGAGATCGGCTGACTTCACTGGGATGTTGGGCAGCTGCAAGTGGCCAGTGCCCCACAGGCTGTCAGAAAGCTGCTAATCTGGTGTCAGCCTCACTGGGCATCTGAGTGACCTGATGTCGGGAACTCAGAACATGGTGCCTTGGGCAAGGCAGGGCCGTATCATAGGGCACCTGGGCTACCTTACCTAGGGAGCCTGTCCCCACCTGGGCATCCCACCTGGGCACCATGATCCCTATTGCTTTGGGCTGGCATCAGGTCCAGGTCCTAGGGACCAGATTCAGGCTGGACCTGGGGAGCTCAGTGGTGCCCCTTGTGTGTGGGGGATGACGGTCCCACTGTTGTAAAGAGTCATCTCCTCCAGAGTCCAGGCCCCCAGGAGACTCCCACAGCCCGATGCAGATGGGGGCAGTGGTTCCCACCTGGACTTCCCTGCCTGGTGCCCTCCAGTCTCTCACATCCTGAGTGAGAATGAACCCCCATGGAAAACAGGCTGGTAAAATGAATCATCATTTTTAATGACTTTGTGCTAAATACCTCCCCTCCCTTTTATTTGGCTGCTATAAATAGTGCCTTAATGGAAGCAGTATTTATGTGGAAACCTTTGTCACTGATCTTTTCATGTCCTGGGTAGGATGGCCCCCTCCACTCCCCTCTACCCCCTGTACCCCACACCCCCACACCCCCAATGACTGTGGGTGTCAGTAGGGGTGGTTCCAGATGCTGTAGGACTTAGGAGGAGTGGGCCTTGCCCACCCCCCCCTATTACCCTCTGGAAGGTGCAGCCCAGGCCAGCAGTGATAAGGCCTGTGGCTCCTGAACTCATCTGGCTGACTGCCCCCCTTCCGATCTCCGTTCCCAGGGTGCGTATAGTACCCAGAGCCAGAGGCCGCCATCACCAGTCATCACAGAATGGACTGAGTAGCCATCAGAGTGTGGGCTGGAGAGCCTCCTAGGCCTCAGGAGACCCCCATACACATCAGCCCCCTCTCCCGCACCCCTTATCACCCTACCCCCTGGCCTAAGGGCTGGCTACTTGCATATGCTGTGTGTGTGTGGGGGGGGGTGATGGTGGGAACAGGACACAGAATCGCCACAACAATGACACCACAAGAAAATACCAGCCTGGAGGACCAAGAAGAGCATGGAGATCACTGAGGGGGCCTCAATGCCCTATGGAGTGGGCCAACTCACAGTGGCAGCTGAGGTGATCACTAGGGTAGCTGCTGAGGTGACCCCACAACAGTGAGGATAGCACAAGCCACCTTACAGTGGGAGGAATCAGGGAGGGCTAAGGCACTCTCGCTACCATCCCCACCACTCTGTCACCATCATCATTGCCATCATCACCATCATCACCATCACCATCACCATTCCCCTTACTACCACCCTGAGAACTTGAGAAACTACCCTGCCTATTTTGCATATAATAGGCACTAAATGTATGAATAGTTAGGAGCAATTAATGATGTATTTTTAACTTAAACTAAAAGCAAAACATCCCAAATCTCTGTCAACCTGGCTAGTGTGCCCGGGATCCCCAGCAGTTGAGGGCTACAAGAGCACTAGCATCAAGTGCTTACTTGGTATCAGCTTGGGGCAAGGAGTTAGCAACATTTTTTTCATTTTAACCAGTAATTGTTCATAATTTTATAAGCGAGTCAGTACAGCCCAGAGAGATGAACTATTTCTGCCGAGGTGATCCCTACACTTCCAATGGTGCTCCTGGACCCTAGAGCCCTGTGCTCCCCAATCTAGAGCCACCTGTGCAGAGTTCCCCAAGTTCTCTGAATGCTCAACTGCCTCCCTGCTCCCCCTGCTAGGTGAGGGCAGCTGCATCTGGGCTCCATTTAGCTTCACAAGTGCACATAGGCATGAGCAGAGACATAAACACGGGCGTTCACACCCGTGCACACAGATATGTGCACAGGCACACACGTGGGTATGCACATACAATCACACACATAGGCATATGTACAGACACAGGGCCATACATACATGTGGGTACACACATGCACGCACTGGTGTGCACACACAAGAATAGTACATATCAGTGTGTGCACATGTGTGCAGACATACCAGGTACACACAAAGCACATGCCTGTGCACACAAGGAAAGGTGTTCGTGTATGTACCCATGCACGCAAGCACACACATGTGCACACTGTGGCGTTGTAGCATGCACATAAACATGTGTATGTGGGGTGCACCTGTATGCATGTGCAGAGCACGTGTAGACACATGTAGACCAAGATGCACACACATGTGTGCACAGACAGTGGAATGCACATCTATATGCAGGACACACATGTGTATACACAGCTACACACATGGTGCGCATGCTGCCTGTCTGGGGATGTTTGTGAGCTTCTGTGCAAAGGGCTCCTGTTCCCAGAGCCCTGGCCAAGTGGCCCAGACATGGACTGTCTGCTGTTAATGACCAACCCCAAGGGAGGTGGCTCTGACCGCCAGACTCTCGGGGCTAATGAGCTATTTCCAAACGGCTTGCCAAGCGCTTTCACTGGAGTGTGGCTCCTGCTCCCTCTTTCCCCAAAAGTCAATTTCTCTAGAGAGATCTTGTTGGAGAACTGACCAAAGCTAATTATTCCTGCTAATTAAGATCGCTAAGCAAAGCAATCTCTTTCTTTCTATTTCTTTCTTTGTTTAAGAAATGTTAATGCCTACACAGCACACTGTCAATAAGACTCTTTTTAGAAGGTTAAGTTGGCCATGCACGATAGTGAACTGAGAATGACTGCGACCAAATGAAATCTAGCACAGATATTTAGCAGAGTAATGATGTTTACTCGGGGACAAATGACTTTTCTTATCAGCTGGCTGGGACTCGAGGCAGCTGAGGCAGGAAAGAGGTGGCTGGTTTGGGTGCCACTGGCTTTCCGCTCCATTCCATCCCCGCCCGCTGCCTCTCAGGTTGAGCCTTTGGGAGAGATTCTGTGTACCTGCATCCTGCAAGCTGCAGGTCTGTATGCCAGGTCAGCGCTGTAGGGTGGGGGGCAGCAGGCAGAGGGCCATCACCCCATCTGGTGGCTTTGGCTGCAAGTCACCGTGTGACTCGGAACCAGTCCGGCACCGTCCCACACCCTTGGCTCAGCCAGTTACCTGCCTGACACATGGAGGCATCATCCCCACTTCCTGCTCACGTTCCTGACCAGCGTTTTCTATTTTCCCAGTGGATTTTAATAAGGAAACAACCTGATTAAAAAAAAAAAAAAATCAAGCTGCTGCAGGGGATTGCACTTCCTGGGTTCACTCTGGCTCCCCGCTTGCCAGCAGGGCTCACACTGAGGGAGATAAGGGCAGGTGAGTGGGTGGGCATTGTTGGGCTCTGCGTGGAGAAGGGCTGGGGCCACGCCTGGTGACAGGGGTTGATGTCGCTTGCTTTAGGGCCTCTGTGCTTCCTAGGTTGCCCACTGCTCAGACCTTGGGTCCCACCAGGCTACTGGCCAAGGTCACTGCTCCCAGCCAGGATCCCTCCCACCCCGCAGGCCTGAGACCTTGCAGCAGGGCGCCCCAGTGTCTGGCCTTCTTTTTCAGGCGGGCCTGCAGAGGGAGCTGGTGAGGGGGAGGCCTCATCATGGGGGCATGTGGCGGAAAAGCACATCAGTCCGGTTTCTTCTCCGCCTAACCTGCTGGCAGAGCAGGACCTGCGGCCTGCGCTTCTGCCTGCAGAAATGGGGAAGCAGCAGCAATTCCAGAAACTTCTTTTGGAGCTGGCTGGGGCTCAACCCGCTCACCCGTCCTGAGCCCGCGGCCCTGCCAGGAGCCCTGGGAAGTCCATGCCTGTACAGGGGAGAGGTAAGAGGGCCTTGCTGGGCTGAGAGCAACAGTAAGACAAGAGCCTTGGGGCTGAGTGGGAGTGTCCGGAAGTAGCGCTGCCTGTGCAGCACAGGCGCACTTGTGGGTGGGTGCGCCCCGGACACCTACACTCACTCTTTGCGGAACTGGCCTCCTGCCACCTGGTCTTAAGGTTTACCCAGGATCCCACGAGCGACACCCTGCAGGCAGGGCTTGCTGTGCCCTAAACAGCTGACTCTGGGACCCACCAGGTGCTCTGCAGGGCAGAGGGGTTGCAAAAGATGGCAGCTGGGTTGAAAGACTTGGCAGCAGAAGGGGAAGGTGGGGGAGTGCCCGGTGGGGGACCCCTGGCCGCCAGGTGGTGGGCTCAAGAGATGAGTATGGAGAGTGCCCCTGCGCAGGTGGGTGCCACCCAGGGAGCCAGGTATGTAGGGAGGGCAGACAGAGAGGTAGGCTGTGTCTTTCAATCTCTGGGAAGCCTGCCACTTACGGTGAGTTTGGGGGTACAGGAGGGAAGCAAAGATGAGTGGGGTGAGTGCTGCATGTGCCCCCACTCTTTCCATGAGAAGCAGTGGTGACCCCTTCATGGAGTCCTGTCTGGGCAGTGGGGAGCTGGCTGGGCCATGGGATCTGGGGTGGGTGCTGAGAAGGCAACGGGCATGGCCTGAGGGTCAGCAGTACTTCTGACAGCTCCCCAACCAGAGTGTCTCCTCCATCTTCCCCAGGGTGTAGCTGGAACGCTGGTTTCTGTCCTGAAGATTCAGCAGTGCCTGTTTCTCCCTGCTGCTGGCTGAGGACTCGCTCTTGAGCAGGCAAGAGTGGAGCCAAGTGTGGGGACACTAAAGCATGGGGGAAGGCCACCAGCAGGCCCAGGCTTCCGCAGTGGAAAAGCATGGAGGTTTGGGTCATGATGTTTACTACCAAGGTTCAAGAGAGGGTGGGGGGAAGGTCCTCTACTCAGCAGCAGCCTGGCTTAGGGGCCCACTGAGCTGCCCTGTCCAGGCCTGAAGACTCAGCTTAAGCCTGGGACAGTGCTGGTGGCAGCTCCACGGTCAGGGCAGCCTTGTGGTCAAAGATGCTCTGTTTGCACCTTTGATCCCTGGGCACAGATACCAGAAAGGTCTGGGCAGACATGACTGTGGGCGCCTGGGGCCACAGGATGGTCTGGTCCTCCCAGACCTGGAGAGCACCCCCTGTGGGGGTGTGTACCCCAGGTGTGGGGAACACGTGTGTGGTCAGGCACCATCCCAGGCAGCAGGTTGCTTTCCATTCCCACCTAGTGGCTCTCTGGGAGACTTCATGACTGCAATGAGTGTCCACTGTAGGCCTGGGCCACAGACCCCCAATAGGGTGACCTCTGAGGTTCGAGGTCCTGCAGCAGGGGCATTGGGCTGGACAAAGGGGCAGAAACTTGGGCCAAGGTAGAGAAGGCCCTTGAGGTGCATCTGCAGGAGCCAGATTGCCCTTGTCCAGTCCAGTGTCCTGCAGCCTGGCCTGCGCCCCAGTCCTAGCACCCTCTCCCTGCACTGGTGCTGCCCCTGCAGTATCTGTGACTCATACTTGTCCTGCCAGGAGGTCACGCTCTTCCTCTGTTCCGGTGACTCCTGTGCTGTTATTTTTGTAGTGACTTTTCTCACACCGTTGTCTCCCATTGAGCGGAAGGACGTAATTGGGCTTTGTGTGCAGGGCAACCTCATGAGGTGGTGCCGGTGAGGGGACCAGCGGGGCTTGGTTGTGGCTTGTGGCTTGTGGCCCCCGCAGGATCAGCTGGGGCCTGACAGCAGCCTCACACAAGACCAGACCTGGTCGTGACCAGTTCTGACCCCAGAGCCTTCGAGGCCATCACTGCTCATTTAAACTGTGGTTCGGGAGTTCTGTATGTTCTGTGGTGGCTGCCAGGCTGGGCTAAGGGAGGGCCTGGTCCCTTTGGGCCTCCCTAAAGCCCCTCACCCCTCCATAGGCATGCGGCTGCCTCCACCAGGCCTCACTGCCCTTTGGGGGGCTCTGCCCATGGCCTCACCATGTGGGTGCCTCACCCAGCAGGAAGTGGCTGAGTGCGTGGTGCCTCTGGCCAGCACGGCCCAGTCTCTGTCCCGCGCTCTCGCATGGCCTGTAAGGGAGACTTTGTGAGAAGGCAGTGTGTCCTCCTGTGACTCTCTGAGCACTGGGCAGAGAGGGAAGACAGGCAGAACGGCAGGAAGATGCACAAGGCCTTGCCGGAAGCCCTGGAGAGCACTTGCCTGGCACCCCAACCCCTGGACAGCACCTATCAGGTGCCCCAGCCCCTGGACAGAACCTGCCTGGCCATCCGGTGCCAGGGACAGAAGCCGCCTGGTGCCCCAGTACAAACGCCCGACTCAAACTCCAAGTCTGGCTTGTCCGGATGCATCTTGTGCTCACACCACGCCTGAAGCCCTGACATCTAAGCATGTTCTGAGCCTGAGCGCCTGGGTCTGGCTGGCCTGGTGTTTTGGTAGGAACGGCTTCAGGGAGCAACCAGGGAGAGACACCTTTGCTCAAGGCAAGGACACCTCCGCTGAAGACACTCCTCTGCTGAGGGGCAGCTGGTCTCCCCCTTACCCCCCCACCCCCCACACCCCCACACCCCCACCCCCTCACACCCCCACCCCCTACCCCTGCCGCTTTAGTCTGCAGGTGACCCCGTGTGGGCTTGTCCTCAACCCCAGCGATGCCCCCAGGAGCTGGTGGAGGGCTTTGCAGCTGGAGTGGGGGTGGGGGCGGGGGGAAGGTGGTGACCGCAGGGGCGGAGATGGGGTCGAGGTCAGCTTGACCTCCAAACAACCGCTGAACTTGGGCAGAGTTTAAACTTCCTTTTGCACAGGATAAGAGGGTTGGGCGGGGCGACACTTTCCCAGGTAAGTTTCGCAGCAGAGTCCACACCTGTGGATCCCGGCCCACTCCTCCTGTGGCATCCAGGGCCAAGTGAGCCGGGTCCGCCCCTGCCGTCCCCATGGCACCTGCCCTGAAGGGTCCACCAGACGGGAGACCCGGATGTCCGGGTCCACTCAGCACCCAAAGGCCGGGGATCCGCGGGCTGGAGTCCCGTGGGGGTGTGGGGATGGGAGAGCTCCCCGCATGGTGGACCGGGAACCCCAGGGCTGCAGAGGGCGCACTTCTCCCTGCGACCGCATGAGGGCAGCAGACACCAAGCCTGTCCGAGTGGGTATTTCCAGCAACCGAAAGCGAGCAGGCGGGTCTGGAGCGGGGAACCTGCCGCCGAGGCTGAGCGCTCCTCTCACAGCTCCTCCCAGGCGCCGCAGAGGCCGCCCCGCTCACGCTTCAAACGGGGAGGCGCTGTGCTTTCGCTTCGTGGACGCGCGTCCATCCCAGGTCCTGTGTGCCTGAGCCCATGGACTCATCTGAAGGCTGAGAAAACCCCTCGCTTTGAACTCCTCCGGGCACCTCTTGAAAGAGCTCAAATATTGACAGTGCTGGGTTAAGTGGAGGGCAGCCAGCCAGGCAGCTCCCCCTTAGGGGGGTAAACGGTGAGGGGCCCAGGCCCTGCTACCCAGACGCCGTGTTCTCAGCTGCTCCCACCGTCCTTGAACCTGCAGAGATGCGCATCCGTGACGAACTCTGCACCCCTTCTGTGCCTGGCCACCTGGACTGGCCCGAGAGCAGGTGCAGCCGGACCCCATATGCCACTGAAACCACACATAGCTGGCTCAACGGCAAGAAACCCTGCGTCCATGGCCAGTATCAGCCGGCCGATTAACTGACAGCTGAGTGACCAGGCAAGGTGCTCTCCTCCGGCAGCCAGCTTTCCTGGGCCTTGGGGCTCCCAGATGTAAGGTAGGACTGGCCACGAAGGAAACATTCCCAAATGAGGGTAAAACCTGAGCAGCAGTGGGGGCTGGGTCACTGGCAGGAGGGTGGCTGCCTTACAGCCCCTCAATGTCTGGCATAGGATGGCAAGGTGTGTGTGGGGGGGGGGGGGGGGGGGGGAATAGGATCCCCTCAGGGAGGGGATGAAGCTGGCTGTCCCTCCAGGAGATGTGAAGGAGGGTTGTGTGGAAGCCTTCCAGGGAGTGCTTTCCTGCTCCCTCCACCCTTCCCTCTCCACCTGCCCTCCCCCCTTCCTGACCCAGTTGACACCCCTAGACCTTGTTCTGCTCCCACAGGTTCTAGACCCAGCTTTTAGTCTGTCCCCTTGCAGCTGTGCCTAAGCGGAAAGACCTTGAGCCTTCTACGTGTCCACCAGGATCTCCTCTGTGCCATCATTGCCCTGTTCCGGCAGCAGGACGCCCTGTGGACACCAGGCTCACCTCACAGCCTTGGCCACTCTGCTGTCATGCACATCATGTTTGTCTTGGCAGATGGGTGGAGCCGCTGTCTTGGGCCCTGAAGGTCCCCCTCCCAAGGGACCCTTACCACCCTGGGGCCACTCCAGCCCTCTGGGTCACTGCCCTCACCTGGCTCACCTGATCTCCCTCACTGGGTCCAGGAGCAGCCACATCCCAACCCACCACTCCCACAGCTGAGTGCAGAGCTGGCCCACAGGGGATGCGCTTCAGAGATGAACATGTGCAAAGGGCCCTGCATAGAAGAGGTGCCCAGTGAGTTCTGAAGCCCCTGCCCATGGCTCCCTGGCCTGCCCATAGCCCTGTCCATGCCTATCCTTTGGGGGCAACAGTGCTGTTCTCTCTAGGCTTGGTGGGGGGCAGTGCCTGCCCCCTCCCCCATCAGCACCAGTACTGAGGGCACTTTCTCCAGGGGGAGGGGTCTCCTCCAGTCACAGGGCCAACCCCACACCCACTGCCCATCCAGCCCAGGTGTTTCCTCTGCCTGAGAGGGAGGAGGCAGGTGTGGGAGGGGGGTGGAGAGGGGAAGGGAAGAGAGGGGGAAGGGGACTGAGAGGGGTCGGGTGGGGCTGGGGTGGCCTAGCCTGGCTGGCTAGAAGTGCCCCTCACATGGACGCTCAAGTTCGCTGCATTTGCTTTATTGGGTCTGCCTCAACTTTTCAGAGTGCCAGAACAGGCCGCCCAAAGTGTGCCTCTGCCCTGCAAGTCCCCTACAGAGTTTGGGGAAGCCCACGCAGGGAGCTTAGAGAGCAGTCTGAGCCTGTCCCCCAGCACACATGCCTCTCAGGTGCTCCCAGAGGGATGCTTTTGAGGACCCCCACACCTGTTCTCAGTAGCCTTGTCCCAGCCACCGGCTTCTCCTCATCAGGCACAGACCCTGCAGGTTGCAGAGGCATCTCCCAATGGAGGTCACCATGTCCCCACCCCACTTAACACTGGTGGGCAGAGGGCCAGGCACAGCTCTGGGGTCTGGCAGGTGCCCTAGGGGGTGGTGGTGGTGGTGGTGGAGTGCTTGCTTCTGCAGTCTGGCTGTTCCCGGCATCAGGGCAGGAGACAGGGCAGAAGAGACACCTGGGGAGGTG
>PVHY01030248.1:0-13561 GCA_004024945.1 Uropsilus gracilis
GCACCATCACGGCCAGCTATATTTTGGGGAACTAGCTCTCGCTAGGTGCCCCCCCCGCAGGACTTAAACCGCGATCCCTGGCCTCGGCCGTGGCTTCTTAGGCTGCCGTTTACAGGCATGCACCACCTTGCCCGGCCCTACTTTTCCATCCCTCCATTTTATATATCTGTATATAAAATGTATATATATGTATCATGTATATACATATGTATATATGTATGCATTTTATATATATATGTATATCTTTTTCCATCCCTCCATTTTCAACCTTTCTCTTTTTTAAAATTTTTTAAAACTAAATTAATTTTTAGCTTAGGTAATATTGGGGTACCCCCATCAGATATTACCACCAGGGTCACCCACCACTCCCTCACCCATATTCCACCATCAAACTATTGTGCTTTCTTCCCTCCTTCTTTTCCCCCTGCCTGGGGAAGAATGGGTGTCTCTGTTCTGTAGTCAGTTATCAAGAGTTTGTTTTTCAGCTTGTCTTTATCTGACTGTTAATTTTGTTACTTTATACTCCACATAGTAGTGACACTACTCAGAGTTTATCTTTCTCCTTCTGACTTACTTCACTAGTGTTATCTGTTCCAGCTCCATTCCAGCCATAATTCAACCTTTCTCTTTCTAAGTGTTTCTTGTCATCAGTCTATAGCTGAATTAACAGTAACAATCAATCTAATCTTACAACTTCTTTTTTTTTTTCTTTTTGAGACTAGGTCTCGCTATTTTTGCCTGTGGAACCAACCGCAGGCTCTCGTTGCCCTGGGTACCACAGACTCAAGCAATCCCCAGCCTCAGCTTCCCAGGTAGCTGGGATCACAGGCACGCACTACCACGCCCAGCTATTTTTTTGGAACTAGGTCTCGCTACGGGTCCCAGGCGGGACTCGAACCGCGATCCCTAGCCCCGGTCACTTTGTAGGCTGAAGCTTACAAGCACAAGCCACCGTGCCCGGCTAATCTTACAACTTCTGACTAAATAGGCATGTGATCATTTACATTTGTTTTGATTAATTATGAATTTGGTCTTATTTCTGCCATTTCATGTTTGCAGTTTACTATCCTTTCCTGCTTTATGTTAGACTGATAGTTTTCTAAATTGCCCCATCACACATATTTTTTCCCTCTGCTTGTTTGGAAGCTATAAATATTCATTCTCTTTGTTTGATGATTTTCGCTGGTTTTCTGTGGAACATATATTCTAAATTCTAAATTTTATATTTTTTAGAGACTAAGTCTCCCTATGGTACCTGGGGTGCCCATGGACTCAAGTGATCCCTAGCCTCAGCCTCCCAGGTAGCTGGAATTACAGGCACCCACCACCAAGTCTGGCTATTTTTTGGGGACTAAGTCTCGCTATGTTGCCTGGGGTAGTCTCGAACCCGTGGACTCAAGTGAACCCTAGCCTCAGCCTCCCAGTACTGGGCTTACAGGTGCGCGCCACCACACCCAACCTAAATTATAAAATTTTAAAATGTACTAAAGTTATTCAGAGTATTTAGTCTATACTTATTCTTCCATAATAATAACTTCACAGTAAATTATCTAACAACAGAGTTTTAGAGCCAAGAAAGACAGCAGCAGGCAGCCTCTGACATGGCTTCCATGATCCCTGGATTTTGATACTTAAAACCTTGTGGAATTCCTTGAGTGAGTTAAACCTGGTGATCAGCTTCTAATCAACAGACTATGGCAAAAGTGATGAGCAGTGACTTTCATGATTAGTTGCCCAAAGACTGACTTTGACTACTATCTCTCTCCTCTCTTTCTCACTCTCCTCACTCTCCCTCTTCCTCCCTCTCCCCTTTTCCCTCAACCCCCAGTTTAATGACCCTCAGAGAAGTGAAACCTGCCAACAATGATGGGATTCATTCTGAAAGTGAATCCTTCACCAGTTAAGCCTGGAGATAAGCTCAAATCCCCAGCTGACACCTTGACTGCAACCTTGTGAAAGACCTTGAGCCAGAGGACTCAGTAAACTGTGCTGGGATTCCTGATCATGTGTTTTATTTTTAAGCTGAAGCTGTTAAATTCTGGGGGAAATTGTTACATGGTGATAGATAAGTACTACAAAGGCTGTTTTCAGCAGCAACTCCAGTAATCACATAGACAGAAAAGGTGGAACTTGAATTTTGAAATCAGAAAAACTCAGGCTTAAATCTTTTGCCCAGGACTTGTTATTTAATCTTTGAGTCTTAGTTTTCTCATTTGTAAAGCCAAGTTACCAAGGTCTGCTTTGCATATGAATTTCAGGGATTATTAATATGTATATAAAGACAGAATGCACAGTAGGGCACCAACTTTATGACTTTCAATGCTTGTAAGTGCTCATTCCATGGACAATGCTCTGCATTCTGGAATATAAGATTCCTTATCACTACAACTTTGTTGTGAAGACTTCATTCAGTCTGTTGTAGAACAGTATTTAAAAAGGCCTTGAAAACATGACCTCTCACATGAACTCCCTTTCTCAAAGTCAATGCCATACACAGATGCTGACTTTGCGATGGCCACTCTTTTTTGTGATTTATTTATGTATGTATGTATGTATTTATTTATATTTTTAGATTTTGTACGATACATGATTCATAATTGTTGATCCCCATAGGATTACCCCACCCCACCACACTCCCTCTGGTCTCATTGCCTCCTTTCTTTTTCTTGTTTGTCCATGTTTAGCCCTTTAGTCTTTTTGGTCTTCTTTTTTCCTTTTTTTCTCAATATCTTCATTGGCCATTCCAAGCGCCTTTGGCTTGCACCCCTGTTTCTTGTTTCCTGGTGGCTTTCTATTGTTTTCTGCCTCTTTTTGCTGCTTCCTCCCATTTTGTTTCAGGTCTTTAGCTTTGGGGACCTGATTCCCAGTCTTGTGTTTTGGTAGAGCTGCTCCTCCATGAGGACAGTCTTTGGCTGATGGTAGGTCTCCAAGTCTTCTTTTTAGGATCTTTGATGTTAGGCCACTGCCATTTTTTTCTTTTGAGATTAGGTCTTGCTATTTTTGCTCATGTAACCCCAGGCTCACGTTGCTCGGGGTTCCACGGACTCAAGTGATCCCCAGCCTCAGCTTCCCAGGTAGCTGGGATTACAGGCGTGCGCCACCACGCCCAGCTATATTTTTTTGGAACTAGGTCTCCCTACGTGCCCCAGGTGGGGCTTGGTCCACGATCCCCAGCCCCAGCCACTTCATAGGCTGAAGCTTACAGGGACGAGTCACCATGCCTGACTACCACTGCCATTCTGCAGGCATCCATCCTTTGGCAGCTGGAGTGTGCTGTTCCCTGTTGACTGCATCTCTACGCCAGGTTTATAGTCATAGCTCCCCAGTGTTGGTACGCAAAACTCTTTCTCATGTTCTCAGTTTATTGCTCTGTGAACTTGCCTTGCTCTTTTTGAGTCCTGCCTTAGAGGCATTTGATTTTAAAGTCTTTCTTGGTGTTCCTTGTCTCTTCTGTTTCTTTGGTTGAAGTTTTGTCTGGATGTACTTATTGCTGGTGTGGGCAGCTCGAGGCTAACTGAGAGGGGTCTGTCGCAAATCACCCCCCACAAACCCCCACCCCCACCCCACACACCGCACTCTGCTTCTCACCAGGTATGATGGCCACTCTTAACCATGGTCCGGGGGAAAATAAATTAGACCTGGAAGTGCTATGTAATGATTTGTGGAACATCAGATCATGTTGAAAGTTTTCTTTTCTTTGAGACTAGGTCTCACCGTTTTTGCCCATGGAACTGCAGGCTCACGTTGCCTGGGGTACCACAGACTCAAGCAATCCCCAACCTCAGTTTCCCAAGTAGCTGGGATTACAGGTGCACGCCATCATGCCCAGCTATTTTTTTTGGAACTAGGTCTCGCTGTGTTGCCCTAGGCGGGACTTGAACTGCGATTCCCAGCCCCAGTCACATTCCATAGGTTGTGGCTTACAGGCACGTGCCACCGTGCCTGGCATTCTCTTTTTTCTTTTTTTTTGAGTGGAAGAAGACTAGCCGGTCCCAGAATCTTTGTAGCTGCTCTAAGAATGGACCCCACATGAAATCCTCTCTGAAGAGCAGTGGTGGCTCATGCCCTACACCTGACCGGGCAAGAGAATGTAGACTCATCTACCTCACAAGAGCCACAAAATGCATTGCTCAGATCTGGCTTTTTCCTGAACTAAACCTCTCTGTGATCCTATTTAAAACACCTGTTTTAAATACAGTTTTAAACACCCATTACTTACATTTTTAAACACCTAATAGATATTATAATTAATATATATAGCATATATTATATAAATTTTTATATATAATTGTCACTGGTCTGTATATACTGACCTGGACATTTTAGAACAACTATGGACAAGAAATGTATGCTAGCTGGGCACGGTGGTATGTGCCTATAAGCGACAGATTTTGGAGTCATGGCGGGGTCTGGAGATCGTGGTTCAAGTTCCATCTAGGGCAACACAGGGAGACCTAGTCCCAAAAAATAGCTGGGCATGGTGGTGCTGTAATCCTAGCTACTTGGAAGCTGAGGCTGGGGATCATTTGAGTCTGTGGTACCATGGGTAACATGAGCCTAGGCAAAAATAGCGAGACCTAGTCTCAAATAGATAAGTAGATAGATAGATAGATAGATAGATAGATAGATAGATAGATAGATAGATAGATAGATAGATAGATAAAAAAGGAATGTATGCTAACCTTTACTTAGATATATCCTAAGAATTTTATAGTCATCAACAAAAAGGGAATTTCCCCCCTTCTCCATGCCATTTGGTTTTCAAGTTACATTGCTGAAACAATGTGTTCAAGTTATTTTTATGAATCTAGACTACTCCCTTACACCATACACAAAAACCAACTCAAAAGTGATCAGAAATTTGGACATATGACCCCAAACCATTAAATACACAGAAGAAAACACAGGCAAAACACTTGACTAAGTTGGACATGGTGGCGCATGCCTGTAAACAACAGCCTATGGAGTCGCGGCTGGGACTGGGGAACGTGGTTCGAGTCCCGCTCAGGGCAACATAGCGAGACCTAGTCTAAAAAAAATAGCTGGACATGGTGGCACGCACCTGTAATCCCAGCTACCTGGGAAGCCGAGGCTGGGGATTGCTTGAGTCCATGGTACCACAGGCAACATGAGCTTGCAGTTCTGCGGGCAAAAATGGAGAAATCTAGTCTCAGAAACACTCGACGACCTATACCACAAAAATATCTTTTCATTTTTTGAGACTAGGTCTTGCTATCTTGCCCGGAGTTGTCTTGAACCCGAGGACTCAAGCGATTCCTAGCCTCAGCCTCCCGAGGCTGGAATTAAAGGCACACACCTCTGCACCCGGTCACCACAAAATATCTTTCAGAACATATCTATACATGCAAAGAAAACAAAGGAAAAAATAAACAACTGGGGCTATATCAAACTAAAAAGCTCCTGTACAGCAAAAGAGACAATAATTAAAACAAAAACACCCAGCTGAATGGTAAAAATTATTTGCACTCCACTCAACTGACAAAAGTCTAATAGCTAAGATCCACAAAGAACTCATAAAACTCAACAAAAACAAAACAAAAAGCCCAGTCAAAAAATGGGGAGAAAAGCTTAAAAGACACTTCTCCAAAGAAGAAATATAAAAGACCAACAAGCATATGAAAAAATGTTCAACATCACTTATAATCAGGGAAATGCAAATCAAAACCACAATGAGATATCGCCTTATACCCATAAGAATGGCCGTATTAAACAAAACAAAATGGGCAACAATGCTTTCACGGATGCAGAGAAAAAGAAATAACTTACGCTGCTGGTGGGAATGCAAACTGGCTCAGCCACTATGGAGAGTGGTACAGAGGACCCTCAAACTACTGAAAATGGAACTACCATTCGATCCAGCATCCACTAGTAGGAATCTACCCAGAGGATACAAAAACACTAATTCAAAAGGACACCTGTATTCACATGTTATAGCAGCGCTATTTACAATAGCCAGGATTTGGAAACAACCCAAATGTCCCAAAACTGATGAACGGATGAAAAGGTATATTTGCACAATGGAATATTACTCAGCAAACAAAAAAGAAAAATACGATGTATTTGTGATAACATGTATAGAGCTAAAAAAGTCATGCTAGCAAAAATAAGCTAGAAAGAAAAAGACAAAAATCAGATGATCTCACTTATAGATGGGGTATAAGAAAAACAAACAAAAGGTCAAGAAAAAGTCAAAACTGGCCGGGTGTGGTGGTGCATGCCTTTAATCCCAGCCTACCAAGGGAGGCTTAGACTAGGAATTGCTTGATTCCATGGGTTCCAGACCAGCCGGGAGCAATATAGCGAAACCTAGTCTCAAAAAATAGCTGAGCGTGGTGGCACATGCCTATAATCCCAGCTACCTGGGAGGCTGAGGCTGGGGATCACTTGAGTCCGTAGTACCCCAGGCAACATGAGTCTGCGCTTCTCCAGGCAAAATAGCGAGACCTAGTCTCAAAAAAAAAAAAAAGAAAAAGTCAAAACTAACAAGATGACAACAGAACTGAAGCATACAGCAAGGAAGGGGGAGGGAGGAAGAGGGAAATCAGGGAAGGGACTAGGAGCACAAAAGATCAAGATAATGGCTACAGGTGATATGGTGGAGGGAGAACCCCAGTGACTACAATGAAGTAATACATTAATAATTAATTTGTAACAAGTTGCTTCTATTTTTCCCAATTAAAGACATAGTATTATCTATTCTTATTAGCAAAAACCAAAAAAGATATATTATAACAGGAAAACTAAAGTAAGTAGAAGATAGTTCTTTTCCTTTCAAGATTACAAAAAGAACCTGAAGAATTAAGCTCCATATTTTTCTAAAATCCTGAAACAGAAACCTTTCATCAAAGTCCTAATTCTACTCTCTAGGTGCTCCTTCCATTTCATCCACCAGCCCTCAGACTTCCCAGGCAGTGGCAAGAACAGAGCTATTTGACTTTTGCTGAAGTTAGAGTGTACCTCTCAGGCAGAGGCAAGCTGCTGATGCCTGCAAGAGTGAAACCTTGAAATTATTAGCCACACATTTATACGTAAGCGATACATTCTCTATCACTCACATAGATACTTTCCCCCATTCTCTAGCCTGGTCTGATCCAGGTTCTGTGGAGGAAACATAGAAATAGGAGTCACTCACTATTCCTTTCCTCAAACTGCTTCCAGTCAGCTCAGGATGCTGAGCCAAGAGGGGAAGCAGCCTGCTGGACTAGAACTGTGTTAAGAGCCCTGGAGGCAGGTCTGAGGAGGTCAGACTCCGTGGAGAATTTGGGCTTGAGAAGAGGTTGAGAGCTGAAGAAGGGGAGAAGTGGCTTGTAAAATGTCCTGGAATTATTAGTAATAAAGCTCTTACGGTAATACCCTCCTGTTAATAAAAAATCAACCACTCACAGGTGGAAATAGGAGTGTTTGACCTCAGCAGCATCTGATTATGAAAGTGTCATGCTCAATTCTCTAATCATAATTGACATTCAAATAATTGTCCTCAGATTTTTTTTTTTTTTTTGGAGACTAGGTCTTGTTATTTTTGCCCGGAGAACCGCATGTTCACGTTGCCCGAGGTACCATAGATTCAAGCAATCCCCAACCTCAGCTTCCCAGGTAGCTGGGATTACAGGCATGCACCACCATGCCCAGCTATTTTTTTGGAACTAGGTCTTGCTATGTTGGCCCGGGTGGGACTTGAACCTCGATCCCCAGTCCCAGCTGTGCTCCATAAGCTGGCGCTTACAGGCACGTGCCACCATGCCCGGCTTTGTCCTCAGATTTACATTGTGAAACTAATTTAAATGATCCAAACTTCATTTGTCTCATCTCCAAAGATACCAGTTAATTTTCCTGCCTCTTCTCTATTATGCCCTCTTTTCCACCGAGGGTACACTTCTTTACCATCAGTTGTTTTCTTGATAGTGTCCCCAGTTAGCAGTGAACCCACAAAGGTGTTTCTGTACCCTCTCTCTCACCTCAGGGGGCTCAGCACTGGGCCTAGCTGTAGGTAAGGTGGCATCCTGCATGTTGTGGAACACATGGGGGTTTGTGGAAACCTCTGGGGTACATCATTCATACATGAATTCATTCACTCATCTGCCATCTGTGTCTTGAAATCTCCTGCATACCTGAAACTGAAATGGGCTGGCAAGCCTCTGGTCCACTTAGCTTTACAGAGGGGGAATACTAAATCCAGGGGGCCGTGGGAGCATACAAGACTGAACTCAAGGTGCCAGGGAAGGAACCCTGGGAAGATGAAATCTCAGTTAAGATCTGAAGTGAACAAGAGTTCGATAGACGAATGGGGTGAAAGAATAAGGGAGCAGGGCCTGATGTTAGAGGGCACAGTTCAGCTTTATTTGTGTTAGTTGTGTAGCAAACATATCCTCTAATTTCTGTTTTGGTTTGGTTTTTTTTTTTTTTGAGACTAGGTCTCACTATTTTTGCCCATGGAACCGCAGGCTCACATTGCCCGGGGTACCACAGACTCAAGCAATCTCCAGCCTCAGCTTCCCAGGTAGCTGGGATTACAGGTGCGCACCCCCAATCCCAGCTATTTTTTGGAACTAGGTCTCACTACAGGCCCCCGGCAGGACTCGAATCACGATCCCTAGCCCCGGTCGCTTCATAGGCTGAAGCTTATAGGCACGAGCCACCATGCCCGGCCATCTAATTTCTCTGAATCTTAGTTTTCTTGTTAGTAAAATGGGGATAAAGGTAGTTATAGGTTTAGTGTGAGGGTTGAAGGAGATAATCTATGTAGAGTGCCCACCAGGTGGTAGGTCTTCGATGGACACTTGATGGAGTTTCTCAGGTCAACCCCCTGTATTAAAGCAAGGGAAAGTAGCTTGTGTGGGGGCAAAGATCCTATTTGAGACCCGATTCACTTTTTTTTTTTCTAGAATAGGTCTTGCTATCTTTGCCCATGGAACCGCAGGCTCACTTGCCTGTGGTTACCACAGAATCAAGCAATCCCCAACCCTCAGCTTCCCAGGTAGCTGGGATTATAGGTGCGTGCCACCATGCCCAGCTATTTTTTGGGGGGGGGAGGGGGGGACTAGGTCTCGTTATGTTGCCCCGGGAGGATCTCAAACTGAGATCCCGCGGCTGGGCACGGTGGCTCATGCCTGTAAGCTTCAGCCTATGAAGCGGCCGGGGCTAGGGATCGCGGTTCGAGTCCCGCCTGGGACCTGTAGCGAGACCTAGTTCCAAAAAAATAGCTGGGCGTGGTGGTGCGCGCCTGTAATCCCAGCTACCTGGGAAGCTGAGGCTGGGGATTGCTTGAGTCTGTGGTACCCCGGGCAATGTGAGCCTGCGGTTCCATGGGCAAAAATCGCAAGACCTAGTCTCAAAAACAAAACAAAACAAAACTGAGATCCTTGGTCCCAGCAGTGACTCCATAGGCTATCGCTTACAGACATGTGCCACTGTGGCCAGCCCAATTCACTTTAACTCTGCAAAATGAGAGTGAACTAAGAGGCATCAGTTGACCATCAAGTAGGTGGTTAACTCAGGACTAGACCATGAACCACCGTATAATTTTGTTTGACAAATTATATATTATATCACCAGAGAAATTAATTCTGAAAGTTATAATTCGTGGAAGCTAGGGCACACCAAGGAAATCTCTACCTGAGGCTGGAGTGTGTGTAAGGGAATGTCTGGTGTCTTACCACCTTTGTCAACAGTAGCAGCTCCTTATTTTATTAAGAGGGCAGACTTGATTCTGGGCCTCTAAATTTCCCTGAGTATAAGTAAGCCGGTCAGATTTCATTGAGCAGGGAAATGTGCAACTCTGTGCCCCAAACAGAATCTGGTTATGTCTTTAAATGGAGACAGGATTTGAGGGGTGTTGGTGTCAGTGGGAAAAATGGGGGGAGAGGCTGGTCAAAGGGTACATACAAACTTCCAGTTATAAGAGCACTAAGTTCTGGGAATGTAATGGATGGCATAGTGACTACAGTTGGCAATACATTTGCAACACACTCACACTCACACAAAGTAACTCTGTGAGGTGAGGGTGTGTTAATTAACTTGACTGTGATAGTCATTCCACAATGTCTGTATATGTCAAATCATCAGATTGTATGCCCTAAATATATACAATTTTAATTCCTCAATTATAACCCAATAAAGCTGGAAAATAAATTAGAAGGTTATTAACTTAATTGATCATACATTCATCATTTTGGAGCCAAGTAATCAACCACCCAAGAGTTGTCCGCATCTCCTCCAAATGGAGCGTCTGTGGGGGCACCCACACTACCCACGTTGTCCCAGGCTGAACGCAGTGCCTGGGACAGATGTGGCACTCAAAAATATCCACTGACAGCCATCACAGAGATAGTTGACATTCTCTGTGGATATCTCTTCTATCCTATTCCCCATTATACATTCCCAGAAATAATAATTAGTACACTGGATCTGATGTTTGCCATGCCAGTGGTATTTGAAACTTTTAAATCACACATCAGTAAATAATATATTATTTTGCATGGTTATAATTTTGTAACTATGGTATTATACGATGTATACCTAACTATATAACTTGTATTCTTCCCACAAATTTTTTTAAATTATTAAAAAAATTAAAATAAACTAAAAGAAATTTTAAAAATATCCATTGAATGAGTAAGCTGTGATCAGATGAATTTAATACATCCCATAAATTTTATAGATGTTACTCTCCCACCGAAAGTAGAATTCTAAACTTCTGTATGATAACCACATTCAATTATTTTAGGAGAATAGTTGGGTATAGAGAATGGGGGTCACCTACTAAATCACTCAATCACTCTACCGTGTTAGACTTTTCTCCTTGACAGCACTGACCAACACGGAGCTCAAGGGTCTTGTCTGTGTGGGAAGAAACACATAAAGTATACATACCTTTGTTTCCCTGAGGAAGAGCCATGTATAGGTTGCATAATTGTCAGGGGCCTTTTCAGCTCATTAACTGAGTTTCTGCAACCTTCTCAGCCTTGCAGTTCAGCTCTGCAAAATGGGATTATATGTTGGTTTCCTAGTTCAATGAAAGTTTAGAAAAATGATTATGATGTAATTTTCCTGAATGAAAAATGCCACTTGACTGCAGGGAATCATTTTGAGGAAACTCAAAAGCAGAAGTGGAAAGTTAATGCTGCAAGACTACTGCCTTTTTTTTTTATCATGTAAGCCTTTGTGTTGATCACAAAGAAACCTACTCACTCTTTAATCAAATATGAATTACAAAGTCCTAGCCTGAAATTCAGGGTTTTTTGGGCAGGAAAATAATGATTTTAATAACACCACATTGCAGAATGCTTCTGAAAGTCTTCAGTAGCAGTAATATCTCTTTGTACAAGGAGGAGTTTTTCTTTACCCACTGCCAATTAATTGCTGATGAAGATTTCAATTTAACATGACGGTTTGAAACCAAGTGAACATTCTAACTATTCTGTGACAGTGTAAGGAATTCTGTAAAACATTGGGCAAATATCTTCAAGTCACTGGACAACGTTAATTGTCTTTTCTTTCTAGATCTTACAGGATCTGTTTCTACATTTGAAATCACACTACCTTTGACTTGGTTAACTAGGCATTCAAATAATATACATCGTTGATCATATCATATCTTGCAGTGACACTTCTTAAGTGAAAGCTCACATAATTGCTCACACATTTCTAATTTTCAGTTATTACAACCACAATTCCTAAGGGTAACTGACTCTGAATCTGGCGAGGAGAATCCAGATGGACGAATGTTGAAAGAGGCGCTGGAGCTCCTAGCATTAGGACTAGAGTTTTCTTTGCCCATTGGTGGGAATTTCCCAGCCTGCTAATAAGGATTGGTCCTTTGGCTGCCAAAATCAAATGTGCCTTTTGAGAATATCTTCAGATTCTCTCATCCCTAGCCAGGGAGAGGAGAATGCTGTGTCAGCTTCATTATCTGTTGCAAAGCAAGCTACTGCAAACTTTAGTGACTTGAATTTCAACCAGGTATTTGCTGATAATCCTGGAGCTGGATAATTTGAGCCGGCAGAGTTGAGTAGTTCCTCTCTTGAGTTTCCCTCTGCTCACAAGTGTGGCCATGGGCCTGGAAAGTATAGTGGTCTTGCTCACAAGTCTGGCAGTTGGTGGTGCTTTTCAGTGGCTTTGTTCTCCGCCACCTCTCTGTCCCCCACACCCTCCTGCTGCCCAAGCAGGATTCCTCACAAGGAAGGACTCTGCAGTGCTCCCTTAGTTTTTGTTTTTTTTTTTTTTTTTGAGACTAGGTCTTGCTATTTTTGCCTGTGGAACCGCAGGCTCTTGTTGCCCAAGGTACCACAGACTCAAGCAATCCCCAGCCTCAGCTTCCCAGATAGCTGGGATGACAGGCGCGCGCCACCACGCCCAGCTATTTTTTTGGAACTAGGTCTCGCTACAGTCCCAGGCGGGACTCGAACCGCGATCCCTAGCCCCGGCCGCTTCATAGGCTGAAGCTTACAAGCACGAGCCACCGTGCCCGGCCTCAGTGCTCCCTTAGGACTAAGGCAGAAGCTGCAATGTTTCTTGAGGCTTAGATCTCATATAAGGGCATTTCCTCTGCAAGGTTTTGGTCAAAACTAACACAAGGCCAACCCAGGTTCAAGGGGTGGAGAAATAAGAAGCTGCATAGTCACCTTGCTAAGGAGGATAAATACAGCGTCAGGAATTTTGGTGGCCATCTGTATTCGTCTGCTCAGCCTGCCATGACAGCATACCACAGATGGGGTAGCTTACACAATAGAAATTAATTTTCTCACAATTCTGAGCTGATCTCAGATCAACACTAACACTAAGATCAAGTTGGTGGGAGGAAATGACCTTCCTTCTCATTGTCTTTACTGTGCCTTCCCTCTGTGTGCTGGCATCCTGGTGTCTCTTCCCTTTTCCCCTTCTTTCTTTTCTTTCTTTCTTTCTTTTTTTTTTTTTTTGAGACTAGGTTTCGCTATGTAGCCCGGGGAAGTCCCGATCCCGCGGACTCAAGTGATCCCCAGCCTCAGCCTCCCAAGTAGTTGGGATTACAGATGCCTACCACCACACCCGGCTGCTTTTTCAAGAACCAGGTCTCACTATGTTGCCTGGGGTAGTCTCGAACCCGGAAATTCAAGTGATCCCTGTCCTCTTGCCTCCCAGAGCTTGGATTATAGGTGCATGCCACCAAGCCTGGCTCACTTTCCCTTCTTAAAAGGGTGCCAGTCCTGAAATGGAACTACCATTTGATCCAGCAATTGGTCTTCTGGGAATCTACCCAAAAGGGACCTCAATGTGGGTACAAAGGGGCACCTGTGCTCGGATGTTTACTGCAGCACTATTTATAATTGCAAGGACATGGAAACAACCCAAATGTCCCAAAACAGACGAATGGATGAAAAAGATGTGGTATATATACACAATGGAATATTGCTCATCAATTAAAAATGACAAATTTGATGAATTTGAGATAACATGGATGTACCTAGAAGAAATCATATTAGCAGAAACAAGTCAGAAAGAAAAAGATAGAAAACGAGGCCGGGCACGGTGGCTCATGCTTGTAAGCTTCAGCCTATGAAGCGGC